>VDFB02041499.1:0-21841 GCA_007258455.2 Sequoia sempervirens
GATGAGGTTAGGACCAGCCATGTGGAATACACTTCACTTCCTTTTGACATCAGGAATTTGTTGACATTTGACCAATTCCTGAACTAGAGGAGACAGAGGGCAGTGGCTATTGGAAAACTTGAGACTAGAGCACTCCAGGGCACTAGAGATCTCCAATAGGTGGTGAGTAAGATTATATTGGAACATTTTGATGGTGGGCATCGTTGTATTGCACGTGGTTGGTTTCAGAAGTTAGATAACTTCCTCTCCTTGAGGCCCATTCCTGAAGAAGAGGCAATCAGGTTCGCCACACTACATCTAGATGGAATAGCTCATGAATGGTGGTACCACGGTTTGGTTACTTTGGATCACAGGTCAATTATATCTTATGGTGAGTTCACTAACAAACTCATTGAACGATTGACAGGAGAGATCTGGTGGTTTCCTTTTGAGAACTTGCACAGCTTAAGCAAGTTGGGACATTAGAGGCTTATATTTCAGAGTTTCAAGGGATATTAGTGATGGTCATTGGAATATTAGAGAGAAGATTAGTTGTGCTTTTTAGTGAGGGTCTTCTAGAACCCTTATGTGGATGGATCAAAGCCTTTGATCCACCTTCTTAACATGATGCTATGAAGAAGGCGAGAGATATGGAGCTTATTGCCCCAAAAAGCAAGTTTCTGCTAAAACCATTTTCTTCCTCAAGGGATAGAGTACCAAACAAATCTTCAGACCAGCAGAGGAAACCCTTTCAACAACTTAGTGATGAGACCCTTCAAGACTTAAGAAAGAAGAAATTATGCTTCACTTGCAAAGGGCCTTGGGAAAAGGGTCATGTGTGTCCACCTAAGGGTAAAATGAATCAGTTAGAGTACTATTATGCGGATGAATCAGATTCTGAAAATTCAGAATAACAACTTGATCAGAAAGGGAATGATATAATGATAGTACCTCAGAAGAGTCAGAAAAAGGAAGGGAAGAAGTTTCACCTACAACTCAACTCTCGAGCATTTAGAGGGAAGGATCTTTCAGGATTAGAGGAGTCTTGGGTGGGTAGTGTGTAATTACTTTGCTTGATATTGGAGCTACTCATAATTTCATAGATGAGGGCTTGGTAGCAAAGCATGGACTCAAGAGCGAAGAGTTTGAAGGATTCAAGGTGAGAGTAGCTGACGGGTTTACACTTAGTTCTAACTGTATGATTCCAAATCTCACATTGCAGCTGAATGAGTATGAGTTCAAGGCAGATTTCTATGTGGTTGGAATGGGAGAGTTGGATGTTGTACTTGGCATGAAGTGGCTTCATGCTATTGGGGAGTTTACCCTCAACTTGCGGGTTATGGAAATGAAATTTGAAGCCAATGGAAAGAAGCATGTTTTGAGGGGTATGTTAGATGGGAGTCTTAGAGTTATCTCACTTAGGAGAATGGAGAGATTGATCAGGCATGATCAAGTGGTGCGGGCAGCAGAGTTATACTTTACCATCATAGGTTGAGCAACAAAAGCATGAGTATCCACTTGACATACGGGCATTGAGAGACAAACACAGTAAGGTGCTTGAGAGTCTACCTCATGGGAGACCACCTGATAGAGGGTTTGAGCACATTATAGAGCTTGAGGACGGTGCTAAGCCGGTCATTATTACTCCCTATAGGCATCCCAAGAGGATGAAGGATGAGATCGAGAAGACGATAAAGGAACTCTTGGATATGGGTCACATCAGACCAAGTAAAAGTCACGGTGCGTCTTCCGTTGTCCTGGTGAAGAAAGTGGTATTGTTGTACGCACCACACATAAGCCCCATTGCAAATGGGGACCCTCTTGTTTTTGCTTTTTGGGTTTTGCCTTGGCGTCGCAATTGCTTATCACCAGTCTTTTTTGCAATGAGGAGTTTGAGTTTTGAGCCACCATCCGGAGCCAGGTTGTGATTTTGAGTCAAAATCAATGTCTAAACATCTCAGATAGACTCAAAGGGCCCGAAGGACGAAAAACGACTATCGTTTCATCCAGTTCCGACAACTCCTACTTTTTCGCATTTTTTGACCCTCTGGGCCCCTATTTTTTAGGGACTTCATTTTCACGTTTTTTGGCCCATATCGGACTTCCTATTTTTTAGGGGCTATTTTTTGGAAAGTTGCTATTTTGGGAAAAGTTTCTATTTTTAGAAAGTTTCTATATTTGGAAAAGGAGCTCGAGTTTCAAAATCCACTTAGAAGTTCGAAAAGGAATCCTTGAAACTCTCCCGGAAAATCGATTAAATTTTTTGAGAATTTTGGTAAAAATTACGGAAAATCCCACGCCAAAAAGTTCAAAAAATCTGGAAAATTTGCTCAAAAATGGTGAAAAATCTGGTGAAAATCACGTAAAATTCTCGAAAATCATGAAAAATGGTGGAAAATTTGGAAAAACAGTCCAGAAATCTGAGAAATTCATAAAAATCTGAGTAACCATGGCGGGTTATGACTGAACAATCATGGAGGTGACTGAAGAATTCGCCTAAGTGTGGAGTTTACCAGCATGAAAATGGAGAAAATAAGTCAATGAAACTTCAGCTGAGATGCTTATGGCAATAGATCTGAGCAAGTCCGATCTAGACATAGGAAAAATGGCAATAGATCTGAGCAAGTCCGATCTAGACATAGGAAAAATGGCATAAAATCTGAGCAATGGCCAAGCAAACTATCAAGTCCGCCTTAACAAAGCTGGATAAAAGTTGACAATGGCCAACCAAAGGCTGAAGTCCGCCCTCCAACCAGTTCAAATGGCAATGAAAACCATGAAGTCCGCCCTTGTCATGACCTAACATGAGCTGAAGTCCGCCTTGAGAGAAAAGGAAAATGGCAACAAATTTAAGGAAGTCCGCCCATGGAGAAGAGGGATTTGTCTAAGGAAAAGAAGAAATGGCAAGCCAACTAGTAAAGTCCGCCTATGTCCATGTGGTGATTGGCAATGAAAGCAAGCAAGTCCGCCTTGGGTAAAAGAGGAAATGGCAGGGAAAACAATGAAGTCCGCCCTAAGTTAGAATATAGATGGCAAAGAAAAGGCTAAAGTCCGCCCAGCCTTAGAGAGAAAATGGCTAAGGCGTAGCCAAGGCAAAATGAGAAATGGCAATAAGCTGAAGGAAGTCCGCCTTAGGCACAAAAGAAATGGCAATAGAAGACCTCAAGTCCGCCTTGAACATGAGAAAAGATGGCCAACCAAAGGCTGAAGTCCGCCCTCAACAAAAGCTCCAAATGGCTATCCAACAGCCAAAGTCCGCCTTAGCAAAGGTTGAATGGCCACGTCACAGCCAAAGTCCGCCTTGAGATAACTGTCCAATGGTAAGACCATCAACCAAGTCCACCTTGTCCAATGGCAACAAAACAAGCCAAAGTCCGCCTTGGTCAAATATTAAGTGGCAAGAAAATGCATAAAGTCCGCCCATGACACATGGCAAAGTGAAAATGTTTTAAGAGTTACTAAAGTGCGCCCAGCTTAAAAGGCACATGAAAAATCTCCAAAGTTTGCCAGCTGGAGAATTAGATAAAGAAAAAAAAACATTTGGAAAACTTCTTAGGAAGTGCGCTCAGCCCAAATAACAAATGGAAAATGTTTTAGCAAGTCATTTGGCAAGTGCTTTATGAAGTCTGCCAGCTGGAAAGTGAATTGAGGAAACATCTTAGGAAGTGCGCCCAGCCTAAAAAACACTTGGAAAATATTTGACAAAGTCAAGTCACCTAATGACATAAAGTTTTGAAGTGGGCCCACCTTCAAAATGAAATGGCAAAGACTTAGTAAACTCCGCCAGCCATAAGGAAGATAATGGCAATAAAACAATTGGAAAATCTGCCTATAGATAAAAGGCATGGCTTAACATATGACAAAGTCCGCCTTGGGTAAAAGTCAAAGTGGCATCAAAAGTTACAAAGTCCGCCCTTGGTCATAGTATGAAATAACAAGCCAAGTGGCTAAGTCCGCCCCAAGTTAAAAAGGAAAATGGCAATAAGCTGAAGGAAGTCCGCCTTGGATGGTGTGAAATGGCCTAAACATAGCCAAGGTCCGCCTTAGAAATGGCTTAAGAAATGCTAAAGTCCGCCCCAAGCCAAGACTTATGGCAACAAAAAGAAGGAAGTCCGCCATGCTTAGAAGAGTGAAAATTTCAAAATTTTGCCAAAGTCTAAACCTTTGACAAATCAAAAAAATACATGTTTGACACTTTAGAAATTTCGCCATGCTTGAAAAGAAGGAAAATTTGCCTAAGTCCAAATCCAAAGTGTCTAGGAAGATGAAATGAATTTTGGATAGAAAAATTTTTGGAAAAAGTAAATGGCCAAATAAAATTGGACGTGGCAAAATAATTTTGGACACGAAGCAAATTTATGGCCAAATAAAGTTGGACATGGCCAGATAAATTTTGGAAAAAGGCAAGAAAATATGGCCAAATAAATTGGGCGGAAAGAAAATTAAAAGCTTGAAAATGAAATTTATAAAAATCTTTCAAAGCTTATCTTGAGAAGTTATCTAAAATAAGTTCATTTTGTTTTACTGCAGGTGGATGACTACACAAGGCGAGGAAAATGGAAAAGGAAGTGTAAAGTCCGACTGAAAGGGAGATGAAAGAAAACTTGGGGAGTCCACCCCTACACATCGAGAGTTTGGCATCATGAAGACAACGGCCGACACACCGTCAAGTACATCCAACTTACGCAAGCCAAATTCAAAATTGAAGACAAACCTACCGGCGAAGTTTATTTGAGCACAAAAACGGCCAAAATCTTGAAGGTATTACAAAGTAGCCAAAATTTGGCTTAGTATGGAAATTCTCCACAGAGAAAGTGCCAATTTCCTCCATTATGGCGAAGGCACAAGGGAGTTCCTCTCCAAATTCAAGGCACGTGAAGGAATTCCAAAGCAATCCGGAAAGAAAGATTTAAGGGCTTCAAGTCTAAATAGGTGCTCTGAGGCGAGGTGAGAAGAAGAAGCCAGAGTCATCCAAGATCAAGCACAATCGATAGAGTCATCGGCAAGAGAAATATTCTAAGGCAAGAACATGGAAAAAGAACAAAGCAACCAAGGAAGGCATCCAACACGCTGAGGTGGCGCCTCGTCATCTTCCAACCAATCAAATTGTTCCAAATCAACATGCAACAACTTTCTATTTTATCTGTTGGTTCATATTTGGTAAAAAGGACAAGTGTCCTCGAATACAATTTTCTCATTGGTCGAAGGGTAGCAAACCCTAATTAGGGTTTTATTTGTAATCTCGGCCGTTGATCCTAAATCAATCTTGGCCATCGAATTGTAATTGGGGCACCTATAAATTGAGCTCAGCCCCCTCATTTGTAAAGTATGGGAGCATGTTGCAAAACATGTTGAGATAAGCAACTGTTGTAAGATTGCCAAAGTAATAAGTAATGCATGCATTGTTCTGATGGTGATTGCTTCTCTTATTTTGGAGTTGTCATGGTTCTTATCCCTCATCATAGTTTAGATTTCTTTTCATGTATGTTAGATGAATGCAAGATTTGATAAGTATTGATTCGTGGTGAAACTTTTTGCTCATACTTTCTTTGAATGGATGATTTTCATTCAATGCGTAAAGTTAGCCTGAGCTTATTTTGTGGATGCTTAACTTCTGTCTGGATAATTATTGTTCGATTTGATGGTAGTTATTCACGACTTGAAAATCATAAGCACATTCCCTTGAAGATTGCACCCCCTTTGTGTAGTTGTCGTTGAGCGTGGCGAAGCAAAGCGTGGTTATTGGTTCCACCAAGTCAATACCGTCTCTTGAATTCTTAGGAGTAGATTAGAACTTCTGAACCCTTATCTCCTTTTTCCAGTTTATTTGATCCATGACTCAAGCAATAGAGCTTCATTGCCTAGACCTTCATTGTGAATTGAACAAGCCTAGCGTAAGTCCCTTTGTGTTACCAGCATAATCACATCAAACCACAGAGCTCATCCGCACTCATCTTAAACATTGGAATTACCGTATGATCTTACTTGCAATCTTAGCATACGAGTTAGTTTTTCAAGAGGGGATAGAGCGTCTTTGGACTCTTTATTCTAGAGTGTTTGTTGTGTCATAAAACACGCATCAACAGGTACCTTGCGGATGTGTATTAACTACAGGGCATTGAATAAGAAGACCATTAAGAACAGGTACCCAATTTTGCAGATTGATGAGTTGCACAGAGCCTGCTTCTTTTCTAAAATAGATCTTCGATCCGGTTATCACCAAATTCGAGTTAGAGAGGAGGATGTGGAGAAGATGGCATTTCGTTGCCATTATGGACACTATGAGTTTTTGGTTATTCCTTTCAACCTAACCAATGCTTTAGCCACCTTTCAATCTTGTATGAACAAGGTCTTAATAAATCAGTTGAGGAAGACAATCCTTATCTTCTTCATGTTGCAAGGTGTGACCCTTGGTCTCCTCTTCCTATGGTAGGCGTAGTCTAGCGCGATGCTTGGGCTTCGTGACATGGTTTAACTGCCTCCTGTAGATCTTGATCTTGTATAAATCCAATGGCTGTATCGAGCATTAACAGGTCGATCTTTTGGTGCAACGACAACCGTCTTTGCAACAATTGGTACCAGAGCCAAGGTCACAGGTTCGAACCTCGCACTTGCACTAAGGGGGGGATTGTTGCAAGGTGTGACCCTTTGTCTCCACTTCCTATGGTAGGTGTAGTCCAGCATGGCGCTTGGTCCTCGTGACATGGTTTAACCACCTCCTGTGGATCTTGATCTTGTATAAATCCAGCGGCTGTATTGAGCATTAACAGGTCGATCTTTTGGTGCAACAACAACCGTCTTTGCAACACTTTGATGATATACTAGTCTTTAGCAAGACTTGGGATTCAATGTTGGGCACAGTGGAGAGTGGATATTCGCCAAAGAATCAAAATGTGACTTCGACATTGAGAGAGTTATTGTACTTGGGGCATATCATCAGTGTTGAGGGAGTTAAGATGGATCCTGAGAAGGTGAAGTCTATAGTTGATTGGCTTCCACCCACAAATCTCTTGCAGCTTAAGGAATTCTTTGGGTTATGTGGGTTCTACCGTCGCTTCGTCAAGGGTTTTTCACAACAAGCAGCTACATTTACAAAATTGACAAAGAAGGGGGCTTTTGATTGGACTCCAAGAGCACATCAGTGCTTTGAGAAGTTCAAACGGTTGATGAGCTCGTGTCTGATACTCATTATTCCTGATTTTACACGACCGTTTGAGCTACAGTGTGATGCCTCAGGAGAGGGCATTGGTGTTGTCTTGAAGTAAGACAAGCACCCCATCGCTTTTGAGAGCAGGAAACTTCGGGGCCCTGAGAGGGGTTACAACATTTACAATAAGGAAATGTTAGCCATCATGCATGCTTTGGCTAAATTCAGATAGTATTTGGTGCACAGAATTTTTTTGGTGAAGATAGATCATAATAGTCTGAAACATTTCTTAAGTCAACATGACCCCAATGATCAACACCAAAAATGGGTCAACAAGTTGCAAGCTTATGACTTTGACATAGCATATGTCAAGGGTAAGAAAAATATAGTTGTCGATGCCCTTTCGAGGAGACCTTACTTGCGCTCTCTAGGTGAGGTGACAAATGATTGGAGAGGTTTGATTGTAGTAGAGTATGTGAAGGATAAATGGGCTTTCAAGTTCATTGATGGTACAATTGCAGATGACAAGTACACCCTTGTGAATGAACTCATCATTTACAAAGGGAGGATTTTCCTTGTACTAGGATCCTCTATGAAGAAGAGGATATTGAGAGCTCTTCATGGCGCCCCTATGGCAAGCCACCCAAGTTACTTCAAAACCTATAGGCAGATTAGGGAGCGGTTCAGTGGTACTCAGGTATGTGAGAGATTGTCCTACTTGTCAGTGGAACAAGCAGGAGCACACTTTTCCAGCAAGACTACTACAACCTCTACCCATTTCCAGTCGGAAGTGGAAATGCATATCCATGGATTTCATCACAGGTTTACCCAAAACCCATGGCAAGGATTGCATTTACATAGTGGTTGATAGACTCACGAAGTTTGCACACGGCAATGCAAGTTGCTGATTTATTTTTTAGAGAGAGATTTCGATTGCATGGGTTGCCTCAGAATATAATGAGTGATCAGGACAACAGGTTTATGAGTCATTTCTGGTAGGAGTTATTCAAGCTTAGTGGCACAAAACTCACTCTAAGCACGAGCTACCACCCATAGACGAATGGACAGGCTGAGATAGTAAATAAATGGGTGGAGGGATCCCTGAGGAACTACATTACAGGGCAGCAGAAGGCATGGGTCAGGTGGTTGCATTTATGCGAGTATTGTTATAATACTACACACCACATGTCTATACAAATGTCACCATTCATGGCACTTTACAATTATGACGCTCCCAACTTCTTGGATTTGTTATTTGGAGATAGTAGGGTGCCAAGTGCGAAGGATTTGCTGCAAGATAGCCAGGACATCATGAATTCTCTAAAGGAGAACATACAGAAGGCTCAAAATCAACAAAAGTAGTATGCAAATCAATGCAGAGTGGAATGCTCCTTCGTGGAGGGTGATATGGTTTATCTTATGTTGTAGCCATACAGGCAATCCACTCTGAGGAAGAGTGGCATAGAGAAGCTCAAGCCATGGTACTATGGTCAATTTTGAGTGTCCAAGCAGATTGGTGAGGTGGCTTACGAGCTAACCCACAGAGAGTAAGGTTCACAACGTGTTTCACGTATCTCACCTCAAGAAGGCGTTGGGACATAATGTAACACCTTCTACAACATTATCACCTCTGTATGAGGAGGGAAATTAATTCGGATTCCTGAGGCTATCATTGACACAAGAGAGTGCCATTTGAGACGTAGAGTCATCAGGGAACTTTTGGTTAAGTGGAAGGACCTCCCGGTTGAGGATGCAACATGGGAGAATGAAGAGACATTGCAAAATCCTAAGATGAGATTGCTTGAGGACAAGTAATTTCGGGGAGGGTGGACTGTAATGTTCCCTTTCTAGGCAGTGGTTCGGGGGACAGGGTTAGTCTATTACTACGGTTCTCATACAGGATGATTAGGGGACCTTTTTGAGGGGATTCAGGGCTTGTTATTTTTTACTTACTATTTATAGTAAGTAAGATCAAGGTCAGTGATGACACACCTGTAGTTGGTATGGTTGCAGGACACTTTCGGGAGTTCATTGCTAGTCTGTAGCCAAGAGTTATTGAGTTATTAAGTCACTTCTTTTTAATAATATTCTATTATTAAAGTGACTTAATGATTTAAGATATTAAAGTAATAAAGTGACTAAATTAAAAGAAATGCCTAAAGTCACTTTATATTCACTAAAGTGAATGGGTTGCTTGGAGACATGAAATAAAATATTAAATTAAAATGCCTTATGAAGTTGGTATGGGTTTTCAAGTGGAGGAATTGATATTTTATTTGGTCAACAAGCAAAACCTAAAACTTGGCATGGCTTTTTGAGAAAGCTTAAGGAAAGAAAAGAGGTTTCTTTTCTTTTATTCAAATTTACATTCAAACATAGAACACTGAGCACAAGGTTGCAAGTATGGAGTTTTGAGCTGATCTAAGGATGAAATCCTTCAATTAGGACAAGATCTATAGGGATGAGAGATCATGTAAGGGTTCTAGTATGGATGGCTTCACATAGGAACATCAATTTGAGCTTTGATCGATTACTTAAGATTTTACTTCAGCAGTATTCAATAAAATAGAGGCATTCAACACTTGTAGGCACGTGGGAGCTTGAGAGCTTCAAATCCTCACATAGGGCATGATACTTCTCCAAATCAGGTCATTCCAGACTTAATCTCTTGCATTCATCCAAGTGTCTAGGATAGCAAAGCAAACAGAGGACTAAACAACATATTTTGCAGTTACCATTTGTCACGTGCAACAAGCTAGGAAGAGTCGTTACAAACCAACAAGGATTGTACAAACCAGCAATGGTTTCAAAGCAAAACATTTGGGGTTTTAGGTTGCCAATTCACTATCTTGAGGTGTCTAGCTTCAATCAATCCATCAGCATCAGAAACCAATTGAAAAAATGAGCAACTTGAAGTATTGTGTTCTTACATCCGATTGTCATGATTACCGTGACCATTGTAAAAAAATCTAAGTTCCAAATTATAAAAAATTTCCTTATGGGTATTGTCTCATTATGTTTTGAAAAACTAAGACTACTAGGTTTCCATTTGTTTATGATTTTTCCCTTTAGTTATTGTTTTATATCAATTCCTGAAAATTGTTGGCACTGTCAAGCAGCAACACAAAAAAAATTTAAAAAAAATCAGATTTTAATAGAAAAGCCAAAAGTCAGTTTTGAAACCCCAAGGGGACATTTTATAAGTTTAAGACTAGAAAGTCATGGTTTGATTAAGTTATAGTTAACCTTAGGTCAGATATGGTACTCCAAGTCGAGTAGGGTGGGTCAACAAATGACTTCACTCATAGTAGTGATTGTATATATTACAAATACTTTGGCCAAAATGAGTGCAGTAGTCTTTGCATGTACTTGGTGCACCGTGGCCCAGTTTGTTTAACTAATCAAAAATGTCTTACATAGTTGGATTTTATCCATAGTTGTATGATGGTATTAGTTAAGTAGGGCACAACACTAGAGCTCAAATAACAAAACTAAGAGGGTTTTTAATTAAACCCTTCATTGAAGGGTAGGGCCACTTCCATTTAGGAAGGTGTGTGGGGGACCGTTGGTCCATGGTTGGAGGTAAAGCACCTAGGTGATGCTCTTCCTCTTGTAGATGACATGTCAAGTCTTGCAAGATAGATAGTATCCAAATATGGGATCTCTGACCTTGTTTCTTGCGTTATTGTTTTATTTAAATGAAATCAATTACGTTGAAATCCAAAAGTTAAAAGATGATTACTCTTTTCAATTTGAAAAGCATGATTAGGTGATATGATATATGTATGTGTATTCAGTTATGCAGTTGCATATTCTGTTTTGAAAAGAAAAATTTTATGCCTCGTTATTTATATGTTGATAGTTTATTACTGCTTGGTAAACAAATCCTGGTAATTTCTTGTCAGAAGAAGATGGTTGTTGCGCCAATTAATAGTGATAAATAAGCATTGTGTGCATTTGTATTTGAATTATAGATACGCTTCATAATCTTTAAACTTAGTTATTAACACCGATAATATGCTGCCATATAAAATTAACTTTGATATATTAAATCTATCTGATTCTATACTATGGAGAAAAGTAGCATTACAAGGAGGTAATGATTTCATGCCTTGTGTTTGTTGTTCCTAATTTATCACTTCATTTTATATTAGAGTGTTATACTTCAAAAAAGGGGATGTGGGAAATTTTGATGCAGAATGGGCATCCCATAGCATTTGAGAGTCGAATGCTCAAGGAGACAAAAAAGAGATTCTCAATCTATGTTAAGGAAATGTTGACCATTATGCATGCTTTGGCCAAATTCAAGCATTATTTGGTTTGTGGTAGATTTGTGGTTAAGATCGACCACAACAACTTGAAATTCATCAACCAGAGGGATTTGAATGACAAATAGAAGAAATGGGTGAGTGAGCTTCAAGATTGTGATTTTGATATAGAGTATGTTAAGAGTAAGAACAATATTATAATAGATGCCTTATCCAAAAAACTAACTTTATGCTCTATGTTTGGCATATATGTTGATTGGAGGATTACTATAATAGCAGAGTATGCATTTGCTACTAATGTTCTTGCGAGCAAATTACAAGATCATAGATATATGGTAGAAAATGATCTCATCTTTTATAATGATAGGATATATCTTGTTCCAAAATCAAAAGTAATGAAGAAAGTCTCAAGTGCAACTCATGATACACCCTTAAGTAGTCACCCAAGATACTTCAAAACATACAAACAAATCAAGGGAAGGTTTTCATGGAAAGGGCTCAAAGGAGATGTCCTCAAACACATCAAAGAATGTATTACATGCCAACAAAATAGGACAAAACATGTGTTTCCAATAGGTTTGTTACAACCCTTACCAATTCCCCCTGCAAAATAAGTGTTTTTCAATGGACTTCATCACTAGCCTTCCAAGAGTTCATGATAAGGATTGTATATTTTGTTGTACCCAAACCAAATTTTTTGCTTCATTAAGGCATTTTGCATAAAAAAGTCTAAATTTTCCTAAATGAGGTAAAACGTAGTTTTGGGCAATATCAAGCATGGAGTTTTTGTCAATAGTTTGTAAGTCAAAGTCAGTTATATTGAACAGAACCTGAAGCAGAGACTCAGAATGGAGCGTTTCACGATGGAGGAACATCTCACGATGACATTTCAAGTTGCATACGGTCATTCCAGTGATCGAGACATAGTTTTCAGTGATTAATTCATGAAGATTTCTCAGGAAAAAGCACAAAAGCGCAACTATAGCCCAGGGGCGCCCAACTTTTTGAAGGTCAAGATCTTGCTGAAAGTGTTCAAGCATCCAGTCAATCTCTTCAGAATTGGTCTAGCTATCCGATAAGCTATCCAGCGAAGCTTTCCGAAATCTGCAACTCCGACAAACAGTGACAGAAGTTGAAATCCCTAAAGTTCCAGATAGGGGAAATTTGTCACTTTCAGGCAAAAGCGCACCTCTAGCCTGGGGGCGCCCATCTTAAAGAGGGGGTAAATCTTAGTATTTTCGATAATGGGTACAGTCAATCCGTTCTCAACTAGTCTGCTTATCCGGCGAAATATCAAACGCAGTCATCCGAGTTTCAGAACTCTGGTAGCAGTCGTCTGAAGATCAGCTTATAATGGAGTTTTCACGTTTCTAAGCTTCTCCGTTGATTCCCAGTGCAAGTACAGCTCAGGGGCGCTGGTTTAAAGGACCCTTAAGATGGCAGAATTTGCAGACGAAGTCTTCCTAACATCAGTACTACTCTAGCCTAGTTCCGTAATGCATCATCCTGCTTGTCGATCCGACTTTCCAGGTGATCGTGGCGGAAGTTCTACCAAGCACGTAATTTCACGGGCGGACCAACAAACGATTTGCAGTGTATTTTCATAGTCTAGAGGTGCCTAGCCTTTAGGCCTGTCAGATGAGCCCGTTCGCGTTCGAAGTCTTCACGGCTATTGAGCGTAATCGTTTTATCTATCCAACGAGCCTAGACGTCAGCCTTCGGGATTTCGCAGTCGCTCGTACGTGCGAGGTCTTTAGTGTAATACTTCAAAGTGAAGATATCCGGAAAATGGCCAAGTCTGGAGCGGTAATTTTAAATAAAATATCGCGACTCCAGCTGGTGTCTTGGCGCTTTGCTTCACACCACTAGAGACTTTCTTTCATGGCCCTTCTGTCCTAAAACAGATATAGTGCTCAACTGGTCATCCCACCCAAATATCAAAGGTCAAAGTAGGGTAATTTGGATGAAAGTTCGATTTTCGCTAAAATGACATCGGGCTGGGTAAACTAAGAGCCGTGGGCTTTTACTTTTGAGTCCTTTAACACAACTTTCGTGTCGTATACCATTGGATGTATGTCGTTCTAGGCATGCAAAGGAGTTTCATTTTGGTCAAGCAGGATTCACCATTCGGGCCGGCCGCTACCGCTTAGCGTCGTGATGGCGCTTTAGGGAAAAATGGCTTTTTAAGTCCGGAACCCGTGAAGTACTTAATCGTGGGCTCTAATTTTCAAGGTTAAACGATGGATTTTGCGTAGTGTCTCCTAGCAGACATTTCTTCCTTGTTCAGTAGGCTTTCCGATGAATTCTCCAGATCAGTCTCAGCATCACCCGATCACCCGGAAATCAGTGTCGAAGTTGGCCAGTTGTAACTTTGTCGTCAGCTATAAAATAGGAAGTTAATAAAAAGTGCAATATCTTGAGCAAATGGACGCCTATAAGCTCGAATGATGACTTTTCGGAATCGGTGAAGTCCAACGGTGAAGCCTAAAGCTTCATTCAATTGTCAACTGGAGTTTCAAATATTTTGCATATTTTAGCATTGAGTGGCGATTTTCTATTTTTGGCACCTTTGCTATTGCATGATGAATATTAATTTATTATTTATTTCCGGACTCAGTGTCAGTATCAGTGTAACTGAAAGGGGTCCAATTAGAAGGCTTCTATTTTCAGTCGAGGGTTTTAAATCTGCGCTTGTCGATTGATGCTAATTTCATCTTCTTTGCTAATGGCACCATCTTCATTTATTATTCACAGTGTCAACCCCGATGGTTCTCAGTTCAAACCCTATCTGATATTTTTATGTTTTTGCAATTTTTTGGTTTTTTTACGTTTTTGATGGATTTTTGACAAAATGCATGAAGCTGCGATTTCTCACTAAATTGCTAATAAATTCATAAAAAATAAATAAACCCCAGATAAGCTTAGAAATTGTTCAGAAGTCATAGGCGCACCATTTTATTATCATTCTAGAGCTTTTACAATGTATAAATATGACATATGCATGAAATATGAATTTATTTTAAAAACCTGATTTCTCTTCTTGTTGGCGCCAGAACACAGAGGAAGTAGTACGGCTGAATGGAGTGATGAATCTCTGGACTCTGAAAAACACTGCTGAATCCCTGTAACCCCAGACGCACTCAAACTGACTGATAGAAGATGAGTTCTGGAAGATATCCACTGGCTATGTGAAAGTACGGCTTGCTGGTACAGAAATGTACGGCCCCAGCAGCAGCATTAAATGAAGTACGGATTTAATAAATGAGTGCCAGATCTTTGATAATTGACCTCTGGCAAAGTCGCCCCAAACAACTGATGAAGGATCTCTGTAAACTTCGTCTGAAATCACTCCGATAAGCTCAATCTGTAACCTCTGCGTGAAGTCACCAAGTGCAAGCTTCAGCTGGTATTGCACAGCCTCAGTCTGCCTAATCTCTGAAGAGTTTTCGTTCTTCAGAAACGTTCGTCTGCCAGAAACCCTAAGGTTTGCAAACTCCAATGCTCAGAGCACGAAAGACAAATTAGAATAACATTTCATAATAATGGTTCGATTTGTCTTGACTGCAAAATATATATCCTTTGATAAATTCGACCCAATCTCCATTTAAAATAATCATTTAAATTAAATGATTTAATTCGCCTTTAACTTTAGGAGAAATCATTAATAATTAATTGGCGTCTTACTTTAATGAATAATAAATATTCATTAAGTCAAAATTTAATATTTATTATAAAGTATAATAAATACTTTAGAACAAGCCAAATTAATTAAATATTTTAATATTTCAATAAAGTGACTTTAGTATAAAGTCAAATTATTAAATATTTAATAATTCATTAAATACCCCTTATTTCTCCATCTAATCATCAAACTGCTGAACTGGGTCGATTCTGAGCTGAAAGGTTGAACCAGGTGCCCTGCCCGAAATAGCAGCTTCCGCCTGACCTAACTTTCTAAAAATAGAAAGTTCCTGAAAAAGCTCTATGGAAGATTCTGCGAAGGCCCAACCTGCCACAACAGCGAAACTGGAGCTACCAAACACTGAGTAACTGCCTCCGATGATCCTCTGCACACCCTGTCAGCCTACGAGGATCGAAATTATAGGCTAACTCCCTCGACAAACAGTGTCGGTAAAGCGGGGACGCAATGATTGCCAATAAAAAGCGTTGATATATGGTTGGCTCTGCGTGAACTGTCACCGGTGCAACTATTCTCTCCTTTGTCACATCATAAAAGATTAGAGCTCGTCATGGCGCAACAATTTTGACAGGAGGCCATGATGCTAGCAACCCTGCTAACAATATTGACCACGTCCCACGGCCCAATATATTCAATTCTAGTAGATCTCTAATCCCTCTAATCGTGCCTATGCTCTGATACCATATTAGAATATGCGCAGAGACAAAAGAGAAGCTGCAAATAATTTAATTCAAATAATACGGTGCTTCACTCCCCTTCATTCAATAAGCTATTACATATATATAGGAGTGTTATCTCCTAAATTATAGGAGAATGTCACGTCCTCAAATTGGAGGTATATTAAATTAATTATTTATTAAGTTATTCCAATAAAATTTAATATCAAAAGGGACGACTTATTATTTAATTAATTTAATATAAAGTGACTTAAGTGACTTAAAAATAAAATAATAAAGTCACTTGAGCAATAAAATAATATTTCTTTTAGAAGCTTCTTGAAAATGCATTGAGAAATCTATTTAAGAAGCTGTTGGCTTGGCATTTGGACACACTTGATTTGGAATTCATAACTCTTTACCTGCATGGTAAGAAGTTGAGTTGAATGCTTAGCAATTTTCCAGAGGGTTTGAAGACTCTAAGGTACCGGTTTCGGTTTTGAAATATCAACCCTAGTTGGAGTTGAGAGAAGGAGATATTTTAGTCTTCTTCATTGTGCAAAATTTAGTGGCGAAGGGCCAAATTTGAAGAGTACGATTTGGAGATCATTGAAGAACCATTTTCAGGTTTTGGTAGCATTGATTGGGACGATTTTGGATTGGAGAATTTTGGCGATTGAATTGGAAGTTTAATGCTTGCTTCATATTCAGTTTGCTGCTTATATCTCAGACTTTCATGGAGGTCGACCAGCTTTGAGGAAAGCAGATATTTATTGTTTGCTCCTTCTTGAGATATCATAGTTTTGTGGGCACTTGAGGGATCAGCTGCGTGTGCCTCAGCAATCATTTCAAGGGCAATGTGGAGGAGTTTAGGGGCTGCTTTAATTTATTCTTGCATCTTCAGACTTGTAGTAGGGGCGACACTCTAGGAGGGGAACGATTCCTTGTTTGGAGGCTTCAACAAATGCTAGAAAAATTCATGTGTGACTGCCATTCCATCTGCAATTCATTCCAGCTTCTTATGTCAGGTTCTCTATGTTATTTCCTTGTAAATGAGCATTGTAAAGTCTGAGGACCAGTCTGAAAATAAGTTGCAGGTTTACTGTCAATTGTATAGGCATGAACATAGTGGAAAATCAGTCCTTTTGATGAGCTTTGTAATCTGATTTTGCACTCAGAAAATGATCATTCCAGTAAGTCATTTGAATAAGATTGCACATTAAGTGTTTGTCTTAATGCTTCATTGTTGTAGTATTGTTTTACACAAGAGACTTTGCATGTCAACTGTTTGACATAATGACTAACTGCTGTAGCTCATTATTTGCATGACTAGATTGCATATCAAGTATTTGGTATAATGCTGATCGCTGTAGTTGCATTATTGCATAAAGATTTCAGTCATTTAAGTTGCTTGCCAAGTGTTTGCATTAATGTCCCTTGGCTGTAGGTGCATATCAGCTAACTCTTTGCTTTATATATATATTGCTTTGCGTCTTAAATATATTTTAGTCTTTGGCACATGTTCATTTGAGTCCATTGAATGCATAAAATCATTACCTACATTGCAAAATACCAAAAAGAACTTCAATCAGCAAGTACAGATTTCGCTTGGCAAGTGTTTGACAAAATTCCCAAGGTTCAAGTCAGCAAGTTTAAGGTCAAATTTAGCAAGGGACATTTCAGAGAACTAGTATAACCTCCTCTAACGAATTCTTTCTATAGACAAGTTGTTCTAACAACTTGAATATTACAATCCCGTACAATATTTCTTCACACATAATATTCTAACAAACCAAGTAATAGAATATTTAGCCACCCATAATTACGTGAGTTGTTATTACAACTCACTTTACTTTACACACCGCATTATTATTTTGATGCATGTGAACACTAATTTCCAACAGTACTTTGTAATGAACCCGGACCAATTTTTCAATTTTGAGATGTAATTACAATTACAACAACACCCACCGGTAAGGGTCAACAAAACCAAACCGACATGTAATAAATACTCGACACCAAGAATGTGCTTTCCGACCCAGGGTAGGTGGTAGCTACCATATGGCGGAGAAACTAATACAATAAATGCGGAACTGGAAAGGAGCTTGACGCCAAGTATGTGCACTCCTAACCAAGTTGGAAAGGCGCTATCATTTGAGGGAGCAACAGAAAAGTAACTACAAAGACTGTGCAAGGCCAGTCTCTTCCACAGCCGTGGGAAATGAAGAAAGCTTATGAAAAGGAAATAGGCGGCATAGCCATCCTCTTCCACTAATAGTGGGAATACATTAAGATGTACTTGTAAAACATAAACTAGCTGTTCAGTACTACTGACAGCATTACAAGAGTTAGAAATCTGCAAGAGTATTGTTTGGAAGAGATGATAAGGCTGCAAATAATTATATTCTTCTCCAGAATCAAGCTGCAAGTAGTTTGAACTTCTCCAAATGATTATTATAACTTCTAACACTCAAACCCAACACAAAGCTTGACTTCCCTAAATCTGATATGACAGACCAGCATGTAAAATGGTGAAACCAGCAACTCCAGAACTCACTTAAATACTCATATCTCTCTCAATATTCACTCATTTGACTTGAGATCAGTTGCATAACATTCTAATGATGATGACAATGAAGATGGATGACAAAAACTACTCACAAAGTCCCCTATTTATTTTGCACGACTTCCAAAGCACTTACAAAGTAATATTGCCTGCAAGCAAGGGCGATTTGCTTTAGAAAATTCATAGACTTCAATTAAAATTCTGGAAACTTGCACATATGGTCGCCCTACATAGAGAAATAGATTGGAACAAAACCCAGAACAATATTATTTTTGTTTCTTGAGTTGTGAGTAAAAACAACCTACAGCCATACAAACCAGCAACTCCAGAATTGATAGAAACATGCAATAACTCAACTACAAATGAAGGAAAACCAGCTACAACTGAAAGGAAAACAACTACAACTAAACCTCTCAACTAGTTGTTGTCTTTCAAGCAAGAAGAAGAGCCAAGCTAGGAGGTATGCATTCCTCGAAGCAATTCCAGCACCATTCTGGCAGCATAACTTTGCAAATTCATCAGATGGCTCAAATGAAGACCCAAGGCTCCAATTTATAACTTTAGAAGACCATTCTAGAAGCCTCCAAGAAGGGGCGCCACCTCCAAGATTCCTTTAGGTCTTTGACTTGTCTTTTGTCTTCACCTTCAGGATGGGTGTACTTGCTTTATGTGATAAATTTCACTTTTTAAATAAAATATTTAGCTCACCCAAGTTGGCGTCCAAACTCACTTTAGCAATATTTGACTTTAGAGATATTAAAATATTTCCTCCATGTAGAAAATACCCTTCAAGGTCCCTTCTTTAAAATAATATTAATTTATGATGCTAGGACAAGGGATTATAATGTTAAATTATAACATTATAATATAAAATAGCTTATATCTCCATAAAAATGCATCAGGAGCCAAATTCAATCACATCATCTGAACTGATTGAAATATAAGTCAACTGACCAAAAGTCAACCTGCCAACTTGCCAAAAATAGAATTTACTAAAAATAGTAAATTCATGAACTTGCTCAGAATGTCGTGCAAAAACCACCAATGTGAAGCTCTCTGAAAACCCAGAAAGAATCCACAATCCAAAATCAACAATTCCAAATGCAGACTCAACAAAAAGACGAAAACATCCTCCAAGAAGTTTGGAAAACCTGATTCGAGCTTCTGCTAGCCGACAGCTCACCGGGGATAGGCCATCAATCACTGAAAGGTGTAGTGCTAAAAATGGGGACATTACAGTCTGCCCTTCCCAAAATTGCTTGTCCTCAAGCAATGCCACCACAACTCCATAGAATTTAGAACTGATCAATACCAAAACAAGTATGATCCTAGGGTCCCAAGTTAGTCTGAAGGAAGACCCACCATGCCGATGTTGCACTACTTTGCTCAAATCAAGGAAACCATAGTGCCCAAAACATTCTGAGTCATTAATGTCAACAATGCCACTATCTATCACAAACCTGGGCAATAGAGAAGATAGTCTACTCAACTCAAAACTGTAATACTCAACATGCCTCCATAAGGTATCTAACACAGCCGTGATTGTAAATGTGACCTCTCCAAAACTTCTTGCAAAGAGGGAAACAATCCTTTGCAAGAGCTCATCAAACCCCAACTCATGACTCCACATGAATCTACTATGCCTCCCCTGAATTATTCTGATGCAACCATGAAGATTTCTAAAAACTCTTACAGTTCCCGCTCCAAGAGCCTCAAAGTGGTAAACCAAAGCATGTGAGAATCTGCTGTCTTGAACCAACACTAAGAGTAAACTGTCAAAGTTTACATCACAAACCATCATAAGATGAACTTGGAGAGTAGGAAAGGTGTGAAGGAACAAATAATTGCTGCTGATCAAGGCTGGGATCAGCGTAGTGCAATCTAATTCAAGAGTCCTACACAAAGGAAAACAACAACGCCAATCAAATTCCCAAGTGTGAGCATGTGAGATGAGCATCAAGCTGCAAGGTGACACCTCCAAAGTGGCAGGAAAACAAACTAGAGAAATGTCCAACTGAAAACTACCACCTCCTTGACAAGAAGTGATGAACCCATTCTCCTGAATGAGAGAGACTCTCCGTGTAAGGTGGATGGCCTGCCTCCAATCAGCAAGCTCGGGTCTCCAAATCTAATTTTTCCTTAACCAAGGATCACTCTCAAGAGCCGCTAACCTTTCATCTCTCCAATCCAAACTCAAAATTTCTCTCCAATCCATTTGTTGATGAACAAACGGAACCATCAAGTGGCTGGAAAAGAGCGGAACAACACCAACAAATCTGAAAATTTGATCCTTATCCCTCCAAAAGTTCTTTCCATATGTAATAAACTCTATCAAGCCAAGTTGAGGATCCCAAGTATGGATACCCAACTGAAAATGATTTCCAACACACTGAAAAGAAAACTCAATACATTCCCAAATGCTAGTCAAAACCAAGTGCATACTCAGGAAATTGATAGCTTCACTCATGAACCCCTGGAACCAATTCATGAAAGCGTTCACAACTGTGGAACATGAAACAATTGTTGTCTTCAATCCAAACTCCAAAAACGGACTAGTTTGAGCCCAAACATCACTCCACCCAAGGGATGGATTGTCAAGAGTGCAAACACCGAGTTTAGGTCTGCTCTTCCCCCATTCCTCATGAGTAGTAGGTCTGAAACCTTCACTCCTTGCTGCTGTGATGAAGTTACCAGCAGCTACCAAGATTTGTCTCTTCAACACCTTGATGACATAGATGTTGAAATTACCTTGCTTCGACACTTCCCATGTAGACTCTTCACCCTCAAAACCACTTATGCATTCATTACTCATCAACGAATGTGGCATATCCTCAGGGAGTGATATCAAAGCATCCAAGCACTGGAAACCATACTTAGTCTCATTCTCTGTTTCATCCTCCATCTCATAGAGAGGATTATCATAACTTTCCTCATCACCCTCTTCAAAGAGAGGATTGTCAAAAACTTGAAAGTTATTCCATCCATCACGCTGATCCAAATCTGCACTTGCAACTTCAGTCCTTCTTGTGAGACCTTCTAGGTCAAACTCCTCTCGAAGACTATCAAGCTCACCAATTACTTGCTTGATTTCTTCGGCTCTATGTGCATTCTCTTGCTTTGTGAAAAATTTGAAATTAGCAAACTGATTTTCTACCTCCATTAATGCCATTTGAGTTTCTTCTAGCGTAGCTCTTGTTGATTCAAGCTCCAGAGAAAGTTCATCAAACTTCCTCTCTCTATCTTGAGAAGCACAAACGGTCTTCTTTGCAACTTCAATAGCATGATCACGATCTTCAACCAAGTGCATGTACTCGGACTTCAAGGTTACCAAAGAGTTTCTGATAAGTTGCAAATTGGGAAGAGCAACTTCATCTTTCACTCCTCTTTGTCTCTCTTCAAGCTGAGCCTTCCAATACAACTCTTCAACCAAGCTATGTGTGTGATCAAACAGGGATAGAGCTTGCACTTCCTTGTCAACGGACACCTTGAATTGTCTTTCCCACTCATGAGAATTCGAAGATGGTG
>VDFB02041501.1:0-34148 GCA_007258455.2 Sequoia sempervirens
TGAGATCAAAATCTGATCACTGCGTATATTATAAAGCTGAAAGTGATCGAGTACTTATTATTGCTCTCTATGTTGATGATATGTTGTTCATAGGCAATAGTAAGCTAATGATTTATGATCTTAAGTCTCAGTAGTCTGCTAAGTTCGAAATGAAAGATCTTGGTGCAGCAAGGTATATTTTGGGGATGTAGATAACCAGGGACAAGAAGAATAGAAAACTATGGTTCAGTCAGAGTAAGTATATCAAGACTGTTCTTGAGAGATTTTGTATGAATGATTGCAAACAACTAGTGGTTCCAGTCTTGTAGGGAATGAAGCTATCTATTGAAGACTATCCAAAATCTTCTACTGAGATGGAGGACATGACTAGTGTACTCTATGCTAGTGCGGTTGGCAGTCTCATATATGCAATGGTCTGTACAAGGCCAGACATTGCCCAAGCAGTGGGAGTTCTTAGTCGATTTATGGCAAATCCTGGAAGAACACATTGGGATGCTGTGAAAAGAGTTTTCAGATATTTGAAGGGAACTTTAGATTTTGCTTTGTGTTACCATGGGAACTTGGTTGAATCACAGAGGACTCTCAGCATTTGTGGATATGTAGATTCTGATTGGGTAGGGGACATTGATAGTAGGAGGTCCACCAGTGGATACATTTTCATGTTGAATGGTGGTGCAGTGAGTTGGATGAGTAAGCGGCAGGCTGTAGTCGCTTTGTCCACTACGAAGGCTGAATACATGGAAGCTACTCATGCTTGTAAAGAAGCAGTTTGGTTGAAACGTTTGTGTTCTAACATTGGTTTTGATGTAGGGGAAATAACTATTTTCTATGATAGTCAGAGTGTAATTTGTCTGGAAAAGAATCCAACTTTCCATGCCAGGATGAAATATATTGATGTACAGTACCACTTTGTACGAGATATGGTGGAGGATGGAAAGGTCAGTTTGGAAAAGGTTGATACTCTGGAGAATGTTGCAAATTCATTGGCGAAGCCAGTGAACACAGACAAGTTCAGGTGGTGTGCCAGTTCGATGGGCCTTAGTGCCCATGATTTTCAGTAAGTTATGTTGTGCTCTAGAGGTGCTTGTGTGATCTTCTTCAAGTGGGAGATTGTTGGAAATATATGCCTCAATCATCATAGGCTGTAACCTCTACTGGAGCAAAGTCGGTGTGACAGTTCTTATGTCTGGCTGACTAGCAGTTTGGAACATCATGTTTTGTACAGGTCACTGTGACCTAGTTTTTGTCTCACTGAAGAATCATATCGCTGTGACAAGAAGCTTTCGGTGTGACCTCTTACCACTCGGGGTGATCTTTGGCCGACAGGCCATTCTATCACTTATCGTTGAGACCCTTGGCCGAAAGGCTTGTTCGGGAAGAAGTCTGGGCGATGTGTTAAAGTCTCACCGACAATGTTTGGTTTAAAGTTATCGGGGTAACTCAAAGGGATTTGGGGAGAAGTCTCAGCGAGAATGGAATGTCTCCCCGATGATGAGAAGTCTTCGGTATAGCTCTTGGCGAACAGTGGTCTTCAGTGTAACATATATGTGTTCGATAAGAACTCTCGATGAAGTTGATATGTCTTTCCGACTATTCTTTGGATCTCGGTGTAACATAAAACTTCGATATAACCCGTGGTAACTCGGTATGATGTCTCAGAGAAAGCCGATTGTCTGGCCGATGAGAACACTCAAGTCTATGTGATATATGAAGCTTCGGTATGACGTCTCACCGAAAGCAATGAGTCTGGGCGATAGCGATACATGTTGAGAATGTTAGTGTGAGGTCCTGGCGACATAAGGAACTCTTAGCGATAGTCTCCTGAGCTCGGTGTAACACAAGAAGGCTTGGGATGTCTTGGCGAGAGCGATAGTTTTTCTTAAAGGAAAACTAAAGCCGATACAAGTTGTAAGCTCGATGAAACCTCTTGTCGATGGAAACAGTTTTTGGCGACATCGATACAAAGCTTTTGGGCCTCGGGGAGACACTGTTAGTGTCTCACCGAGATGCCAACAAAGCTTGAATCTCTTTTGACCGTTTGACCATCCTATGTGGAGTCTCGTGGAACAATAGGAGAAGCCAAATCTGAACAGTTGGAAGATTATTCGTTGTGACGGTTCTGTGAGGAAGCTCGACGGAATGTAAACAACATGGATATACTTGGTGATTGCAGAATGTGGTTGGTTGGATCGACAGATTGCTGGGTGGTTGTATGATCAGTAAATGTATTCTAATCTGTAAAGACTGTAACTTGATGGTTCCTATACAAGATTGTTCATGGTAAATGCTACTATATACAGACATCAGAAAGATAAGTCTGACATTTGTATGTAATTTCCATTACTGTAATACAAAGTGTTTTCTCTTGGTGTGGTGGGTTTTTCTCCCGTAAGGGTTTTCCCACGTATATCTGGTGTTCCTGTGTGATTGTCAAATACTTTGTTTCTATTATCTACATCATAGTGCATCTTAATTGAACTGTAATTGAAAAATTAAAAGTATATCTACATTCTTCTCTGAGGTTTTGGCGTTAGGAGAGTTGTTTCCACATCTAGCTTTCCTTACAATATTGCACTCTTTTTTTTGATGTGACAACTTGCCAACAAACAATGGAACTCAAATGTAGAATATATGTATGCATATATGTATATATATGTATACATATATATGTGTGATGACTTGACCTATTTTTCTAATGGCGACGTGGAGCCTGGTAATAACATGGGTTGTTGGTGGGCGGTGGAGCTGGTGTGCTTGATATGCGAAAGCTGAATCGTAAGTGTTTGTTCGCGGGAGTGTTTATTCATCTTGTTGTTGTTGCATATATATATACATATACACACACATATACATATATACACACACATATACATATACATATACATATAGATATACATATACATATACATATACATATACATATACATATACATATACATATACATATACATATATATATACACACACACACAAACATATATATATATACACATATACATATTATTCAACAAAAGTGAAAAGGTATTCAATTTCCTCAAACATAGAGACATATATATACGCATATATATATATATTGAAATGCCCAAACTACCGAGGGCTGGTTGTGACAATGGCAGATTTTCCTACCTATATATGGTGGCAGCGGGCCAGGTGGTTGCCTCAGTACACGAAAGTAGAAGGAAAGTGTTTTCCCATGTGAGAAATTTTAATTAGACAAGCCAACTGTTACATAGATTGCTTGCTTTGTATCGATATGTTTGATGCGGGTTTTGATCATCTATCATTTATATCTAATTCTTAAAGTGTTTTCCTAATAGTTCTTTTACAATTTCTCTATATTGTGAAACATATTGATAGAAGACAAGAAATCTATGTAACAATTGGGTTATCAATTGAAAAATCAAGCTACATTGTTTGGCACTAAATATTAAAGAGAATTATGGAAACTGTAAAAGAGATTTTTATGCATTTAATATCTCTTTTTTTGTGCTTGGGATCACAGTGGTATTGGTTTGATAGCAGACTATTGTAAAAATCATTCACTCCACCTCTGTTTTATAGTAAATTGGAGGGTTTTAAAATTGTTGTACTCTAGAACCTACAAGTTGTACATATATATGTGTGTGTGTGTGTGTGTATACATATATATACATGTATATATATATATATATACATACATACATACATACATACATACATACATACATACATACATATACATACATATATATATCTCATTTTCCTCATTGTTAAGTATTTTTTTTGTAACAGTCAATCAAATGCATGTATAGATTTTAGTTTGCAGCATACCTTACCGAGATTCTATCACTGCATCGGTCGCTGTGATAGTAAAATCTATGTAATAGTTGGCTTGTCAATTCAAAATTGACGCCACATTATTTGCCACTGAATATTGTAGAGAAAATAGGGAAATTGTGAAACAACTATTAGCAAAAAGACATAAGAATCATTGGCAGCACCAGATATGTCTTGACCGGCAGAGATGCGAGCAGTGTTTTTTTTATGGAATCATGGAGCTTGGTAACTACGTGGGCTTACAGTGGTGCAGTTGGTCTCCTTGATACATATAGGATGAATGGAAAGTGTTTTCCTGTGCAAGCATCAATGCATTCTACCATTGTTGCATGGTGGGGACAGTTGAAGTAAATAGGATATTGAATGTCGTAGTGTGGGAAAGTGTACTTTGATTAAGTTGCATTGTTGAAACAACCATTGTGGTGCTGGTTATACATATATACATATATATTTATACACACACACACACATATAGATATGTAATATAAATGTATATACATGAGTATATATGCATAAATATATGTATCTATGTTATACTAATAGTTATGTTACAATTTCCCTATTTCTCTATAATACTGAATGCCAGATAATGCACCTCCTCTTATACAATTACTCTATTTGTTAGCAAGCTAAAAAAAATGTGGGCACCATAGTAAAATCAAAAGCATGGGAGCTCAATGAATGTGTATATATATATATATATATATATATATATATATATATGCAAACACAGGAAGAAATTACATTCATATTTGCAAAGAAAAAGTCTTACATAAGATGCATGAATACCTTGTGGGTACAACTAGATGTAGTATGAACAGAAGAAAACAAGCCCTGCTCTCCACCCTGCCATATTAGGTCATGCAACCTCATGGGCTATTAGCAAACCCCCAAGCAAGAACATATAACCTGAGACTTTTCTCTAGTTGAAATCAGTGTTATACATTTTTAGAAATATATACAGTTGTATTATTTATCACAAAGAATTTTACATGTACTCATGAAATAAGAGATGGCAGCATATTAAAATCAAAAGCAAGGGAGCTCAATGAATGTGCGAATATATATATGCAAATATACAAATAAATTACATTCATATTTGCAAACCAGAAGTCTTAAATAAGATGTAGCCATACCTGTTGAGTGCAACTAGATGTAGTATGAACAACAAAACAGAAGGCTTGCTCTCCACCCTACCATATTGGGTCATGTAGGCCCATGGGCTGTCACCAAACCCTTGAGCAAGAAGATACACTGCTCACCACTATGATCAATGGTGAAGCCAATGTTTGGGCACCTAAATTTTTTGTTTCTAGATATTTGATTGTGTTTAAGTTTTTTCATCTAGAAACAAAGACACAATCAAATATCTAGAAATAACAAATCTTAAGTATTATAGATTGTGGAAATCTCATAGCATTAACCTATAAATTTTGTTTAGTTGAAATCAGTCTTATATATTTTTAAAAATATATATAGTTGTACCATTTATGACAAAGGATTTGACACGTAGTCATGAAATAAGAGGTGGAATAAAGGGAATATAGCCTTACCTCCTATATAAACAGAATGTAGTTGTAGCTTGTACACCATGCCAAACATGTGATAAAAAACTATTTAATATTGTGGAGGTGTGCATTTACAGTTCAAAATATTTGCAATCTAAAATGGTTTCAATTAGATATAGTTAGTTAGAAGGAAAATTTGAAGTTTACTACTACGAACATGTGTAATTGTTAGACAATACGTAAATTAGGAAATATTTAAATAGCTATGTAGTTTATAACAAATAATATGTACTGCATCCAGAATAGAGAAAATCACATAAACAAGGTGTAGGTATACCTCGTGCAGAGAGTGGGACAAATTCAATGAATGTACAAAATATATATGCAAACATAGGAACATATTACATTCATATTTGCAAAATAGAAGCCTTAGCATCCCATAATGAACATTAAAAAGGCAAGACACAATAAATAGAACTTAAGAACATGAAGAATAGAGGAGGTGAACTACAATAATGAAAATTTTGTTATCAACAAGTGGATATTGATACAACAAAAGCATTCTATCTAACAGTTGGCCTGTCAACTCAAAATTGAAGCTACATTTTTTGGCACTAAATATTGCAAAAAAAAAAAGAGAAGTTGTAAAAGAACTATTGTTTTTAAGTTTCAAATTTTTGGAATTTTGTAGATAGGTATAAATTACAAACATGAAATTCACTTGTACCTTTGAATTGCTTTCATTTTTTTTTTCTCTGTGTATGTGTTATTTTGTTTTGCTAGAACATGTTATATGTCTTGTATCAATATGTTCCATGATATTCTTTTTTTGTGATCTGTTTGAAGTTCATGATAACAAACTGTTCTTCATGATATTATTCTTTTCAGTTCCCCATAAAAAACTGTTTGTTATTGTAGTTTCCCTTTCCTATACTCGATATTTTAAAGCTCTATTTAATGTGGTTTTCTATCTATAATATTTAGTAGCAAATTTCTATTATTCTAATACCTGTTATACAATTATGTATTTGTCTTCAATATTTACCACCAAAGCACATAGCTTGAATCTTATATCAATATGTTTTAAATTTTGTTAGCTTTTTATAAGTTTAAAGAGATGGGGAAGGTTTTCTTTACTTAGAAACATTTAGAATCACATCATATAATTCTTGTGATAACATAAAGGACATAGCTATCATCGTAAAGAACAAGGTTTAAATAGTTGAATTAGTAATATGCAAAAGTAGCTCTATAACCATGTAGAAATACAATCGGCAGAGTACAATATGCTGTGCATATGTGGGAGCAAATGTATGCCAGTGAAAGAAAAAACCACAACACTCATGCTTGTTCTCCTCCCTTCCATATTGGCATCATGAAGCCTCATGGGCTCTAGCCAAACCCCTGAGCAAGAAAATTATGCAAGACCCATTAAAAATTCAATGGTGCCATATCATATATCACGCAATGGCGAAAGAGGGGAAATTTTGTTGTTTGCATATATGATTTCTTATATTCCACTATTTTTTTTTTGTGTAACAAGTTTGAAAAGATGGATATGTTGATAAAAAGCTACCTTTAGATAATTTTCACCATAAGCTGAAAAGATAATTGTGCAAACATGGAAAAATGCAACGTCTAGAATAGACTATGTTTGTTGTGCTCTAGTGCATCTAAAAATTCATGAATACACATATATCATATATTGCACAATGACAAAGCTGCAAAAAAACCGTGTTCTCATAGATGTTTTCCTTTTTTGTAGTGTTTTTTTTGCTGAATTAACTTTAAGGAAAAGAGAATGCAGATAAAGAATCAGACAAGGTGGGACTTGTCTATAATGTTGATAAGTATAGGGAAAGAAGAATTTATGGAAAGTCTTTTTTGAAAACAAAACCAATTCCATGGATGAAAAAGCTAGATATCATTAAAAGGAAGACATCAAAGGAATATGAGAGCTTTTACTTCAAAGCATAAATTTCTCACAAATAACTTTATAAACATACCTGATTTTGATATGTACTGGAGCCTATCTAGCCATGCAAGAAGGAAAAAGTTGAATGTATAAGTTAGTAAAATATAATTTTATAAAACACATATACATAGTTTAATATACTAGTATGTCCAAAACATGTTGCTAACTTATAGAACTTTCAGTACATATACATATAGATATACATATACATATACATACATATACATATACATACATATACATATACATATACATACACATATACACATACATACACTTATTTTCCTTTTTTTATTGTTTGCAGTCATCTCTATGCATCTTTGGCATTACACTCATCACCATAGGATAAATTGCAGTTAAATCTACAAATATTTGACTAATGTACTGTATAACCCATGATTACAATTAACCAAATTTCTATCTCCAAAAATAGCACGCTCACTAGGGAAAAAGTAGTTTCATGTTTATCAATTACATGCCATGAGCTTGATGCACAGAGGCTTCATGAAACATTTCACACCCTTCACACCCTACTCGTTAATCACATCAAGTGTTTCATAAAGCCTCTGTGCATCAAGCTCACTCCCCCCATAAATTCCATAAGTTTGTATTTCCTTTCCCTTATAGCTGCTACATATTCACTATTATTGTTGCCTTCCTCTTTTGTAATAAACTTGAACATGTAACAGCCCACATATGCAACCCTAGGGAGTTGCAGCTTACTACAAACAAACTAATTTTTTTGATTAAGAACAATTAACATACAAGTTAAGCTAACCATTCAACCAACCCCTTAAGGTTCTGAGAGTTTACTTTGAAACCCAAACAAGAAACATGAAATGAAAACATAACATTTAATTACTTAAAAAGCATTAAGAACGCATACATTCCAAATAAGATTAATTACATCAAGAATAAGAAGTACCACATGATTTCAATAACGATCACATAACAATAAGATTACAACACTCATTCCCTAAATGAGATAAATCCAATAAGTATGATTACATATTACATATTCCACCTCGAAACAAATGAGGGGCAATAAATTACAGTAACAACTGAAAAGAATAAAGCATGGAAAGAAACTGGTTCCCACGAGCTCTCCAACTGGAAATCTCAACCACATAAACAAGAAGTAGACCCAATGGATTAAGGTGCACGTTCCACCCAACCGTGTGATACCCGAAGGCTCACCCCCCGTGCTAGGAGATAGTAACCAGGAATTCCTATACAAGACCATCTACCACTAGACACAGGCTAAAACATAACTAAACTGAAACAACTACAACCACAATATCACTTAACACAATGGTTACAATGCTTCCAGAGAACAAGGATCATTTATGCAATACAACAATTGACTTCTGGTTGACATAGAGAGAGTGTCACACAATATTTTCTATGAGTTACCCTGGCTCAATTGTCTTAGGCAACTGAACCCCCACCTTGGGTTATCTTGGCTCAACTCTACCAGTCGTTAGACCCTCATACAAACTGTGCTTCTCGTCTCATCTCAAACCTTAAAATTGAATGAGTCATGAGAGAGGCATTTATTATCTTAATTAGTCTGAAAGTTTTTCATTAATTCTTTTTAAATTATCACTTACTTAAACACTGAGTTACCCTGGTGCCCCTTTGTGTGTCAGACCCCCACAAAGAGTCACTCTCCTATCGACAACATACACGGTACAAAAACCACAATCCAATGGGTAAACTAGATAAGACAACCTTTCCAAACCAAGGAGGCAACAAATAAAGAAAAATCACTCCAAACACTGGAGTAAACAACAATACAAAACCCTCTCCAACACTGGAGGCTACAAAGGTCAATACCCTCTCCAAACACTGGAGGCAACAACACATAAACCACATAACTCTCTCCTAATCCCAAGGAGGCACAAACCATCCCCATTCGTGAAAACTGGGTAAGACAACAAGATACATCTATACACAATTCTCAAAACAAATCAAAGGTTGGCAACATTTTACGACAACCCACACCAATAATTGAAAAGCCTCATTTGGAAGACTTACATAACAAATGACTCAATTGCCCAACATCGAGCATGAACGAAAACATCATTTAAAAAGCAATTCCTGCAACTTAATAAACTAGTGTTAGGGTTTCCTAAACCCAAGTCAAACAATGACATAGTGCAAGAAATCAAGTAAATAATTAGCATTATTTGTTCATATTCAAAATAAATCAACTCGCATTGGCAATACTAAGGAATTTAAAATCAATTCAGTTAATTCCTTTTTTCTCAATTATACATAATATTCAAAATAAATTTTTAAATAAAAACATTTGATTATAAAATCAACTTTTTAAAATAAATCTTTTGATTATTAAAAATCAACTTTTAAATAAATCTTTTGATTATTAAAAATCAACTTTTAAATAAAACTTTTGATTATAATATCCACTCTTAAATATACATCTTAAAAAAAACTATATTAAATCCAACTATATACTACAAATACATATAAAAGTATATATATATATCCAAATATAAACATATAACTGTTTAAATAAATAATTATGGTTTAAATATATTAATATTTTTAAACCCACCAATTTAAAATTCCATATTACCACTTATTGAAAAGAAAAATGCATAAAATATATACAATGAATATATATACACAATATATATATATATATATATATAATACATATAAATTATATGTATCATATAAAATTAATATATATAATATATATATATCATATTAAATATATATTATAATATATAAAAAAAATTTAAAACTAAAATTTAAACTTAAAAAAAAACAGTCCTTTCCTTTTGTTGCGCGCAGCTCCCAAACAGGGGACGCAGCCCCTCCCCATGGGGGAGTCGATGCCTGAGGGGGCAGCGCTGGGCGTTGCCTCCATCGCCAGCGCCTCCCTCATGGGGAGCGGCTATGGGGGGCAGCCCCCAGCCCAATACAAAACACTAAAAAAAAGAATTTTTTTATATTAAATTTTTAATTTAAAACAAAAAACCAGTCTCCTTGTTTCTGGGAAAAACCAGACGAAAATGACAAGGAAAAAGAACAAAACATTTTTGTATAAATTTTTTTACAATGAACCCATCCACCTAGCATATAAATTTTATATGCAACTACATGATTATAAATAGATATATATGAATCTAAATTCCATTTCACGGCCCAAATTGGGCAAATTTTTCTGAGGAGAAAAATAAGAAGAATTTTAAGCACAATATCATGATATGCATTTCTAGGTTTTCCCCAAATTGAACAGAGAAGTTTAAACTTTTCATTTGATTCCTTCCAAATTTCTATTGTTAGTTTTGAAACAAATTCACATGAGTTTTTATTGAAATTCCAAATAGCAGTTTAAAGATTTCCACATAGCATAACAAAGATTGAAACTTATTTCAAAATGAAAACAGAAATAAAGGAGGAACCTAGTTTTTTTCTCCACAAATAGAAGGATTCAAATGGTGCTTTTAGATCTTTTTCCAGCCCACCAAGAAATCCCCTTGCTTCTTCAAGATTTCAAGAACAAAAAGCCAAATTCTTGCTCCTCCTTTCTTCCACCATTTCCAAATTGAAAAACCATATGAAATAGCAATTTCTCCAAAATAGAGTTTCCCCAATTTTGGTCAAACCCCTAAAATATCCCCACCCACTAAATTTATTGAACATTTGGAGGATATTTCCAATTTTTAAATTTAAAACATTTTTTTCTTTCTAAATGATTTTTCATGCATTTTTAAATTTCCATTCAAAACAAAAGCATTTCAAAATTTTGCAAAGAATTTATTTTATCTCTAATTTTCAAAAAGTGGAATTCAAAACACATTTTCATTTTATTTTAATTCAACTCTAAATATTCGATATGATTTCCATTTCATTTTAAAATTTGAATCTTAATATACAATGCCAAAACAACTATTTCATTTAATTTATCACCATTAACCTAATTAATCAATAAACTAAATCTAATTTTATTAATTAAATCAAATTAATCAATTAAATAAATAACATTTCAACATTGTAACTAGATATGTTTAATCATCACTTTAACCATACCCACCATTTAATAGCCTTTAAAAATATGAAATGAAATAGTTAACCAAGGAGGAATGAACCAAATCAAAACCGCTAAACCCAACGACAAACTATGACTAGGGTGACGACTTGGTACGGAAAACCTAGCTACTATCTCTGTCGTTACCGTTGGTCATTGGACAGCTCAAACACGTGAACGGTGGTCGATGTCATGTACTGTCAGCACGAATAAAGAGTACATCGAACATGCATATATATATAATATGATCAAACTACACCGTGAAGAGGAAATCTCAGTCGTGGAAACGATTCTAACATCAATAATATGATCACAAGCATAAAATATCATTAAATCAAATATCTGCTAAATTAATCCAAAACATGCCATAAATATAACATCAGAATAAAATAACATCACATCAACATATAATGTTTACATCGCTTAACAGATAGCGGTCAAAAGTAACCAAGTTCCAAAGTCACGCATAAACAAAACAAAGCATTACAAAGAAAACACTGCCAATCCAAACATCCAAAATGGAGGGGTGTTACAAAACATTTCCTTTCAGTTCCTTTAATTTTAGGATTCTCAAATACAAAAAAATACATGTATACACTTTACTATTTATGTTTCTAGTTTCATTGTCCTTTAGGTGTATATAGACATGGCTGGCCCTAGTAAAACATATAGATGTGGGCATTATACCCATTTTGGAGAGTTCAAAGAGATTACCATCGCTCTTTATGGGTGGAGAAATTGTAGTTTAATTTTCTTTTTTTTTTGTCAAAAAAATATGGTTATGGTTAGTAATTTTTTTGGCCCTTTTTTATTGTTTGTAGTTATCTCTGTGCATCTTTCACGTTATAGCCATTACCATAGGAGTAATTGTAGTTAAATCTTCTTTCTTTCGTAAAAAAATATGGGATCTTCTTTCTTTCGTTGAAAAATATGGTTAGGGTAGTCATGTTTCGTCCCTTGTTTATTTTTTGTTGTTATCTCTATGCATCTTTGGCCTTTCTTTGGTAAAAAAATATGGTTAGGGTTAGTAATTTTATCACCCTACATTTGTTGTTTTGGTTATCTATGTGCATATTTGCCATTACAACCATTAACATAGGAGAAATTGCAGATTAACATAGGAGTGATTGCATAAATATATGGCCTTATACCCATTACCATAGGAGCAATTGTAGTTAAATCTTGTTTCTTTGGTAAAAAATATGGTTAGGGTTAGTGATTTTATCGCCCTTCGTTTATTGTTTTAGTTATCTCTATGCATCTTTGTCGTTACACCCATTAAGATAGGACCAATTACAGATTAAGATAGAACTGATTGCATAAGTATATATATGCAGAGGGTTAAGCATAAACATGTTGGAGATAAAATTAGTTTGGTGGGTAGTGTTTGCTCACGCGGGGGTTAATACATCCTATCGTTGTTGTATGTGTATATACATGTATATGTATATGTATATGTATATGTATATGTTTGTATATATTTATATATACATATATATATGCACACATATATATATTATATACATACATACATACATACATACATACATACATATATATATATATTTACATACAATGTGAACTGTATGTGAAAATCCATGTGTAAAACATACAAATATACATATACGTGTACATATATTGCAAACAAACAACACCACAATGACTCTTTCAAGAATGCAACTCAATCAATATATTTTTTGGCACATTTCACGCTATACTTTCCCATGCTGCAACAACCATGTAAAACAACTTACAGATTCTGGAGAACAACAATTTTAGCATAAACAATAAATAAATGATTTATGCAAAACACCCATGTAAAACAACTTACAGATTGTGGAGAACAAGAATTTTAAAAGATTCCAACCTACTGTGAAATCAACTACATAGCCAAAGGCGACGATTTTTACAATAGTATGCTATGAAACCAACACCACAATGGGTGTTTTGACAATACAACTTAAACAAAGTATTCTTTCCCACACAACACTCAATATTGCATTTACTTCGTCCACCCCGATCATACAACAATGACAAAATGAATCAACACCCCCACGACATATATAAATTCCTGTTGCATTGTCGAACGAGCCACAATGGTCTTTGTCTGTATATATGGACCATATATATATATATCTGCCTATATGTATATTTTGCAACATGGATTAGGAAATTCAATACATATATATATGCATAGATGTATCTGTGTATCTACTGGGGAATTCAATACAATTTCACATTTTGTCTGTAATATTCAATACCCAATAAGTGTTAAAAATGACAGATGTTTGAAAACCCACATTAAATAGTACTTTAAAATCTCAAAAAATGGAAGATGTAGACATAGGACAATTGCAGATTAACATAAGAGTGATTATATATATATGGCCTCATCCCTGTTACCATAGGAACAATTGCAGTTAAATCTTTTTTCTTTGGTAAAAAAATATAATTAGGCTTAGTAATTTTATAGCCCTCCATTTATTGTTTTAGTTATCTCTGTGCATCTTTGTTGTTACACCCATTAACATAGGACCAATTTTCGATTAACATACGAGTGGTTGCATATGTATATATATGCAAATAATTCGTATGAAAGAAGAAACATGTTGGAGATAACATTAGTTTGGTGGGTGCTAAGTGTTATTCTTTCTAATATCTCTTTTATTTGTTTAATTTATCTGTTCAAAGTTCCTGACGGGATTTTTCTATCAACCCAGCAGTGAATAGGATTTGTCCTCTAATAGCTCTTTTAAAATTTGTCTATTTGTCTAGAATATTTACTGCCAGGCAATGTAGCTCAATTTTTTGACTGAGTGTGTGGTGTTATACACATTTTGTATAGGTTATTGCTACTCATTGGTTTTATGAGTTGTATTTAATCTGGGTTTGCTGCCAAAGAATGTAGCTTGATTTTTGAATTGACAATCCAACTGTTACATCTAGATTGCTTGTCTTGTATGAATATCTTTAGTGTGGGTTTTCAATCATCTGTGATTTACGTATGATTCTTAAGTCTTTTTCTAATAGTTGTTTTACAATTTTCCTATTTTTCCTATAATATTTAGTGGAAAATTATGTAGCTTGAATTTTGAATTGAGAAGCCAACTATTACATACAATTTCCTATTACACCTTCTCTAGATAGTGATAGAATTCCAGTTAAGTAGGAATATGCTGCAAACTCAAATCTATACATGCATTTGACTTGAACTGGGTTCTTTACTTTGAATATTCTTTGTAAGGAATTTCACATACATAGATGTCCATTTCTAAAATTTTTTGGTGAAGGGAAATTGGAAAAGACCTATTGGGAAAACACTTAACAATCACAGGAAAATGACACATGTTGGAAAACCCACATTAAATAGAACTTTAAAATATGAAGAATAGAACAGGAAAACTATGATGATGAAGACCGGTTTCTTATGGGGAAATCCAAACAATTTAGACAAAGAGGGAAATTGGAAAAGAGCTATTACAAAAAGACTTAACAATCACATGAACGAAAACCACATTAAGTATAACTTTAAAATATGGGGAATATAAGAGGAAAACTATGATAATGAACAGTTTGCTATGCAGAACTAGAAAAAATAAATACCATGAAGAATAGTTTCTTTCTTATGGGGAAATCCAGATAGTTGAGACAAAGAGGGAAATTGGAAAAGAGCTATTACAAAAATACTTAACAATCACACGAACATGACACATGTTTGAAAACCCACATTAAGTATAACTTTAAAATATGGGGAATAGAAGAGGCAAGCTACAATAATGAACAATTTGCTATGCAGAGCTGGAAAAAAGAATACCATGAAGAATAGTTTCTTATGCGGAACTTCAAATAGTCTAGGGAAAAATGAAAATCAGGAAACATATTCATATAAGAGACATAACATGTTCCATACAAACAAAATAACCATGACAAATAACAGTTTGTTATAACGACCTTCCACAGAAATAGATAAATTCTAAAAGAGCTATTACAGTAACACTTAATAGCTTTCATACTAACCCTCTACATATATATTCAATCACTTCTATGTTAATATATATTAGCGTGAAGAAAAATAAAAGTTTCCTGCCTTTTAAGTGTTATTCTAATAGATCTTTCATCTATTCACCTTTATATTTTTAGCTAATAGGCTATTTGTTTGAAGTTTCCATTGGGATTTTCATCAGCCCAGCCATGAATACGATTTTTCATCATGGAAATACTACCAAAGATGCATAAATATAACTACAAACAATAAATGCACCTCCAAAAAATTCCTAACCATATTTTTTGATGAAAGAAAGAACATTTACCACCACTAAATGCATCCATACAGAGCCATAATGTCTTTCAACTTTGCAAAATGGGTATAACAACAAAGATATAAACATATAACAAGGAACAATAAGTAGAGAGAAAAACACCTGAACAATAAATTACTCATTTACACAAAATACCCATGTTAAATGACTTACAGATTCTGGAGCACAATAACTACAAACAATAAACGAAACCCAAAAAATTTACTAACCCTAACCATATTTTTTCATGAAAGAAACAAGATTTAACTGCAATAAATCCATCCATACCCATCTAAAATGACTTACAGATTCCAGAGCACAACACTCTTAAAACCCTCCAATTTTCTAGAAAACTAAGCTGAAGGCGACAATTTTTACAATAGTCTGGTATCAAACCAACACCACAATGGCTCTTTCGACAATGCAACTTAATCAATATACTTTCTTGCACATTTTGCAGCACACTAGTGTTAAAACCCTCCAACCTACTATCGAAAGGAACAATGAGTAGAGAACAAAAGACATGAACAATAAATTAATCATTTAATCAAAATACCCATGTAAAATGACTTATAGATTCCGCAACATAACAACTTTAAAACCCTATAATTTGGTAAAAACGGAGTCGAAGGCGATGATTTTAACAAGAGTTTGCTATGAAACCAACACCACAATGGTTGTTTCCACAATACAACTTAATGAAAGTATACTTTCCCACAATGCAACACTCGATATTGAATTTACTTTGTCCGCTCGCATTTACTACCCCCACCTCCATCGTACAACAACGAAAAAATGCACTAACACTCCCATGAGAAAACACTTAAATTTTAGCTTCTACATATCGAGGACACCAACTCCATGACTGCCAACCCACATAACTACGAAGCTCCATGTTGCCACAAAAAAACCCAGTCAAGTTGCCGCCGACCGGGACATCTCCAGTGCCGCAAATCCATTTCATAGTTGGGTTGACAAAATTCTCGGTAGAAACTTCAAACAAAATAGCCTATTGACTAATTATAAATGAAAAAAATTGGTCTATTTTTAAAATTTATCTATTAAAATTGAAGCACTAAGTTTTTTTTCTTCTACTCGCAATAATTTAATATTTTCATTTATTAATTTCTTGATAAAAGATAATTATTCCAAAGATTTTTTTGGTGGTATATACATGTGTTATTTTATTTTATTTGTAGTAGTAAATATTTAGAGGCTTTGACAATGACAACAAGAGGTGGAGTGTTATAAAATTATTGTGTTAACAAATTCTTATTTTTGTCTTAAATTTGACATCCATTTACTTGTCAAAATATTAATACTTAGTAATAAACACAATATTTCCAAAACAACCAACACATAAAATTTATGTCTCCATGTTATAGTAAATTAAATTAAATTTTAAAGTAAAATTAAATCATTGTTTTGTCTTGAATTTGAAAACCATTTACATTAATAACATTCTGTTTCCATAGTCCATGATAGATAGTAATCAAGATTTTTGGAAATAACTATGTGCATATTTTTACATCAACATTTCAGATCATACTCCATGATCCATCATTAGGATGATTTCTCTCTCTCTCTCTCTATCTACTTATTCATCTTGATGATGGATTATGGAGTATGATTCGTAACATTGATGTAAAAATATGCACATAGTTATTTCCAGAAATCTTGATTACTAACCATTTACATGTCAAAATATTAATATTTAGTAATAAACATAATATTTCCAAAACAACCAACATATAAAATTTATGTCTCCATGTTATAGTAAATTAAATATATTTTTTTGTTTGGTAAATCGTCATTAAGGGGTAGCACCCTACGCTTTTGACTAGAGCTATGAACCAATGAGGCCACATATGAGGGACCTCATCCTTGATATCTCCACAACCACCACTGCCACCACCACCTTAACCACTGTCACCATCACTCACTATTGTTGCCACCATATCCACTATCGTTGCTGCCTTTGTTGACCCCGCTGCCACTTTCTCCCTGTGGCAATCCCACTATCCACCATGGGATTTGAACCTTAGACAGCCCAACTGTCACCCTTGCAACTTAACTGTTGCACTGCGGGGTCAACCCCCAAGTAAATTAAATAATTTTAAAGTAAAATAAAATCTTTATTTAGATAGATGTAGTATTGGGATGGGTGACCTCTTGAGAATTCCCAATGATTTTCACCTATGTGAACATCACCTAGATGCAATGAGTGCTAAGTGGACAATTCATTATCATGAGAGATGGGTTATTGTGAACCACTACTCATGAAACAAGGGCAATGAGTTTGACTTGAGAAACTACACGGTTGAATCTTGATAGCAATATCATAATTTGACACGTGTGGAAAATACCTCCTACTTATCAATAGATAGATGTATTCAAGATATCTATACTATTTTAATAAATTTATATTACAATTTAATATTTATGAAAATAAATTTAACAAAAAATCCTTATTTTTGTCTTGAATTTGACAACTATTTACGTGTCAAAATATTAATATTTAGTAATTTAAACATAATATTTCCAAAACAACCAACACATGAATTTTTTGTCTCCATGTTATAGTAAATTAAATAATTTTAAAGTAAAAAAAATCTTTATTTAGATAGATGTAGTACTAGGATGGGTGGCCTCCTGAGAAGGCCCAATTATTTTCACCTTTGTGAACATCACCTAGATGCAATGAGTGCTAAGTGGACCATTCATTATCATGAGAGATGGGTTCTTATGAATCACTACTCATGAAACATGGGTCAATGAATTTGACTCAAGAAACTACACAGTTGAATCCTAATAGCAATATCATAATTTGACACATGTGGAAAATACCTCCTACTTATCAATAAATAGATATATTTAAGATATCAATACTATTTTAATAAATTTATATTGCAATTTAATATTTATGAAAATACATTTAACAAAAAATCCTTATTTTTGTCTTGAATTTGACAACCATTTACATGTCAAAATATTAATATTTAGTAATAAACATAATATTTCCAAAATAACCAACACATAAAATTTATGTCTCCATGTTATAGTAAATTAAATAATTTTAAAGTAAAATAAAATATTTATTTAGATAGATGAAGTACTGGGATGGGTGACCTCCCGAGAAGCCCCAATGCTTTTCACCTCTATGAGCATCACCTAGATGCAATGAGTGCTAAGAGGACCATTCATTATCATGAGAGATGGGTTCTTGTGAACCACTACTCATGAAGCATGGGTCAATGAGTTTGACTTGAGAAACTACACACTTGAATCCTAATAGCAATATCATAATTTGGCACGTGTGATTTAAATACCCCCTACTTATCAATAGATTGATGTATTTAAGATATGTATATTAGTTTAATAAATTTATATTTCAATTTAATATTTATGGAAAATAAAATAGTTCTTCAAATGAAAGTTTTGAAAAATAAAATAGCTCTTTAAATGAAAGTTAAAACAACAATTTATTTTCATTCAATTTAAATAAATCTATATATTTTTATTAAAATTTGGTAATTTAAAAAAAAAAATATATAATTAGCACTTAACATATGAAATAAATCTTTATATTTTTATTGTCAAATAGAGCGCACAATAGTGGGTGGGAGAAGACACAAAGGTGACGATTTAAAATTTGAGGAGGCCAATCAAGGTGGAGACGATGAGGATGGGGATTCAAGGCTTCTGATTGATGATGTTGTGCATGTATATTTCCCTTGTTGTGGAGTTTGGAATGAAGAATGGCATGAGAAAGGGCTGCTCTCTGAATTAGAAAGTTCTCCTTTCTGTTGCTTGTGTTGCTGAAGATGTCATGGATGATGAAGAAGTTGGCGCAAAGGTTTTGGAGGAAGATACAATTTTATGTTGCCCTCTTTCCCTTGTTGCCTCTAGAGGGCTTGTTGGTGGTGATGGTTGTTCTATGATTAATGAAGAAGCTACAAATAGACTCATTGCTACAATGGATGCCACTACAAATGAAAAAGGAGTGCCTTTTGGTTCTTGTTGTTCACAGTCCCAATGTCAGAACCTTGCTTATTCTTCTTTCTCTAAAGATGTTGAATACGGTGTTGGAGATGAGGTTTCCTACGCTTGTGAGGGAGGTAAGGGGTTTTCCCCTATCTTTGCTCTCTTTTCTTTAGCGAATTCAGATTGTGAGGATTTGGATGTTGGGTGGGAGGTTGAAGACCCTCTTTCCCCTCCTACCCTATCTTATGAGGGGGATTCTCCTAATGAAGAGGAGTTACTCATGGATCTTTTATTTGAGGCTTGTTAGAAGGCTAAAATGATTGTTGAGGTGCTTGTGTCTGAGGCCATTAATGATGCTCAATTTTTGGGTTTGAGGAAAGGTTTCCTTTTCCCCTCTAAATATTCCCTACCCTACACGAAGGATAGTTTGGGTTTTTCTCTTCCCCATTCTCTTGATCTAGTGGAGTGCAACTCTAAGCATTTGGTAGATGATTCTCTGGCTATTGTTTCTCTTGATGTGTGCATAACTCATTTGTTAGTGGATGAATTTGTTCCTCTGTTTGATGCTAGTTTTGAACTTGTTATTCCCATGGTTGCTAATCATGTTCCTACCCCTAGTAGGGTGAAGGATAGTTTCTCTAATGAGAGCTCCAACAACCTGCACAATCTGGAAGCTAGGGAGATTACTTTCGAGGTTCCTAATTCTCTTCTTGAAGAAACTACTGAATGGTTAAGATGCTCGCTTTTTGGGAGATTTTATGGCAATCACCCCAACATTGACACTATTCATAGATGGATTTCATGAATTTGGAAGCTTTGTAGCAAGGTAGAGGTTTTTGCAATGTTGAATGGATTTTTCCTTTTTTCCTTTTCTTGTCAAGAGGATTGTTTTAAGATCTTGATCAATGGCCTTTGGTTTTTAGGGTTAAATGGTTTAAGTCTTCAAATCTAGTCACCAAGTTTCAATCCTATGATTGAATCCTTCAAGTTTCCTAGTTGGGTTCATTTACATGGGCTTCCCTTGGAATTTTGGAATGAAAATATTTTCATACTTATTTTTAACTCTTTCAGGCAATACAGTGCTATTGATAAGATCACTAAGTTTAAAAAGTGGTTATTATATGTTAGATTTTGTGTGTTTGTGGAGAAAAATCTGAAGCTGTCCACTCAAGTTACCTTGTCCTCCAAATTTGGTGTCTGGGTTCAGTAGTTGGACTTTGAAGAATCCCCTACGATCTATCTTTCTTATGGTAAAGTGGGTCATTCTTCCACTATTTGTTAGAAGAATAAGAAATATCACTTTTTTTGGAAGAAGAAAGAAAATCAACGGTTGCTAAGGATGACTCTTTTACTCCTAAGGGGAAGAATCTGGATAATCAACTTTCTACTAAGGAGTGCCAGGAAGTGTTGAAGGCTGATCTTGAAAGTGCTCTTCTATGAATGCATTGAAGATGGGGGATGGTCCTATTTGCATGCCTTATTCCAAAAGAGTTAGTTTTGAGGAGAAGGACCCTTGTTTTGAGTTAAAAAAAAGCTCTTTAGAACACTTTTTTAAACCACCATGATTTTGGTGGGTTGGTAGATATGTGAGTCTTTATGTTTCTTCAATTGTCTGGGTTTTTTGTTGTTTGTTGTTGATGGTTAGACTTCATGTTCTATCCTTCTATTGTACAAGGGCCAGGGCCCTTTCAAAACCCTACTTACCTAAATAAAAAAACATGAAGTAAATCATTTAAACAACTATATCAATTATTTGTTTTATGAAAATGAAAAATAGCTTTTCAAATAAAAATAAATTGATTGAAAAAACTATATATTTTATAAATAAAATAACATATAAAATTGTGAAATTAACATAGATATATTACATTTTGTTAATGTTTTAATTCATATAAATGAAAAAATTAACTTCTATCCTAAACATTTTTATTGCATGAATATAAAATTTATTACAAATTAATTTTATTCATTAAAAATCAATCTAAAGTATCCAACATGTTAATTGGATTGATAGTGGGAATTATTATAAAAATAAATAATAATCTTATTTAAGATTATTATCATTTGTATGAAAACAAATTTAATAATGGATTCTAAAAATAAGTCTTTTTCAATGTACAATCAAGACAATTTAATTAACTTCTATCTTAAACATTTTTATTGCACGAAAATAAATTTTTATTAAAAATTAATTTTATTCATTAAAAATAACCTAAAGTACATACAACATATTAATTAAATTGATAGTGGGAATTATTTAAAAAATAAATGATAATATTATTTAAGATTATTATCATTTACATGAAAACAAATTTAATAATAGATTCTACTTTTATTTTATTTTTCAATGTACAATCAAGACAAAAATGAGAATTTATCTTGCAATTTCATTGAAATTTTCTATTATAACACTATTTTGAAGGCTTTCAAAAATTGATATTGAGAACAACATTGGACTCAAATGATGAGATTAAAAACTCTTGATTTTTTTTTCTTTTAAGATGATGAATAATTCTTGACAAAATGAATATATCAATTGTTTTTAATTCTTCTCAAAACTTCTTTTAATTAGTCATTGAAATGATCAAAGTGTGTTCCCCACTTATTTGTATATCTGCATGAAATAAGAAAAATGAATTTAGAGATATATTTCACAACTTATAGCAACTTATTTTTCTCAAAGAAAAATGATGGACCTCGATTTAAATTCATCATAAGAAATGAGTATCGTACTTTCCATCCAAAAAAAAATTCTTTCTATTTTAAATTCATTTTTTTATGCTTTATTTGCTTAATTTTTTAGAAACACTCTCATAGGAAGGAAGAACTTCTATCATGCACTTTTCAATATCATCAACTAGGTTTGAATTAATTGTCTTCTTTTTTGCCATTAATTTGTACAAATTCTTCAATATTTTTGACCTTTTGAGTTAGAACTTCCAACCCTTTTTTAGTTCTTATCATAATCAACTAGCCGATGTAGTATTTTTTAAATCTTTGATAAACTCAAAAATCATGGTATGGAAAATATTGTCATTGAAAACAATTGTAAGAAACAAGTTATATACTTTGAAAGTTGTTTGGTTTTATCCTTCAAATTTTTTTACCTTTACCATTATTCATTACTCTTTCTTTAATGTTTTTGTGACATTTTTTAGCATTTTGAAATCTCTTTGATGATTATTTTTTATCATGGTCCATTTTGGCACAAACACTAGGAGGAGTATCTGATGTCAACATCTAAAAATAAAACAACAAATGTTGTTCAATTACCAAAACTACTAACATTGTTTTACAACAATATTATTAAATAAAGGTTACCTAGGTGAAAGTTCATCAACAATGATAAGTGTGAGGTGTCAATGTTGAAGGTCCACCATCAAACTATTCGACATCGAAAGTGAGTTATGAGGAAGCAATTCATATAAGGTTCAGCTATTCACATGTAATAATTATATTTCTTTACTGGCTACATACCTATGACTCAACGACATCATGAAATAAAGGTCTGGGGGAATGCTGCAAGTAGTATGGACACTTTGACCCTAAATTACTAATTTATTTATTCTTACATTTTAGAATGAATTAAATGAACTTGCTAAAATTTACTTGAGTATCAATACTGAATGTTTCATTCAAAAAAGACTTTTTCATAACCATCCCCTGTGCAACTGATGTATCTTGTGTAGATTCATTTTGACTATCAGGATCATATGTGCAAAAAACATTGCAAGAGTGACAAAAGTGGACTAGAACTCTAGGCCTAGAATACTTGCCTACATTAGGCTCTACTAGAGGCCTCACATATTGTACAAGGATTTGAGTGAGTGAGCTAATGGAGTCCCCACCACAGGTCCAACAAAAGGTCTTGATGCTAGTTGCAGATTATGTCTTGCCCCCACTTTGTCATGTGTGGAGCCCCCACCTCTACTTTGGAAATCTAGATAGTCAAAATAATTTGGAATCTCATTGAGGACAAACTCACAATAGAGTTTCCTCAAAAATTACTATGGCACCTCGTAGTTATTGCATGGAGGCTGGTCAAAAACCATCCACCACCTATTTCAAAAATTATTTTATATCCCTTCGTGGTGGCACCAATGGATGGGGAACCTCCTGCATCCAACCGATAAAGGGTGATTAGTTTGTGGGTCTGTGAAGAGGGCACATAAGTCAGATTTATTAATTTTCTTTTTCTTCACTTCCTCATACAAAAGTTTGTTTGCATAATTTTTTTTATTCCTCCCTCTTATTGGACCCAAAAATTATATTGTGCACTCATTGATCCCACATACGATATGATAGACTATAGGGATTCAACAAGGCATCTTCTATGAGGTTTTGTTGCAGAAATATCTTTTAGCCTTGTAATAAATTCCTCAAGTTCTTTTTGTTTTTATTTTCTATTTTACCTAGAATATTGTCTTGTGTTCCTGGGGGATAGTGGGTGCAAAAATATGGGGGCCAAAAAGTGGCCACCCATCTTTCAAATTTCAAAAAAGTCATAACGCACTCACGTTATGGCTTGGTGTGACCGAGCCTTAGGTTCAGCCACACCAAGGCCAAAATACGCTCACGTTATAATGTGAGCATGTTTAGTTGACATAAACAAAAAAAAATCAACTTTATTTCATTATATTCTCTACTATTTTCCTATTTCCTCCATGGCTTGCAAATCCTCAGAAGTGAACTTGCATTATGGGAAGGATCAAATCGCTCCATTTCTTCATTGTTCATCTTCATCAAAATACCGCTACGACGTTGGGGGGGTTAAAGGGGTAAGTTTTTTTTTTGTGAATTTGTTATTAAATAAGTAGATTTAATATTTTTTTATTATGTAAATTTATTTAACTTTTAGGAAATGATAATGCACCTTCAAACCCTCCTCAAATTCCTCTTCAAAATCCTAATTCACCTCATTCCTAAATCCCTACCAAAGAACAACCCCAAAAAACACCTTCAATAATTCCTCAACATGCTCCAAGAACCCAAGAAAATTTAATGAGGAAAATTCAAAATAAAATAAAATTGAGGATATAATTACAAGGTCAAAAGATCCTATGTAAGCTCAACCTCATATAGAACCATGCTTTCTCAATCACTTGAATTGATAGTATCACATGTAGATTCAATTAGCAAGAAAATAAGTGGTTGGTCAGACAAGAGACGAGAGTTCAGAGAATTTTATGTAGATAAATTATCCTATAAAAAAGTGAAAGATGAAAAAATTACAAAATTTGACTTGAGTTCCCTATTCAAAAACCCTATAACAAATCAACCTTTGCATCCTTCAAGTAAGAGGTTCCTTATCCATTGGTGCAACCACCAAGGGATAAAGAAATTTTTTTGGAGGAGGTGGTGGATGGTTTTTGACCATGTCCATGCAACAAAAATGAGGTGCACAATATTTTTTTGAGAAAAATCTATTGTGAGTTTTTCCTCAATAAAATCCAAAACTATTTTGATATGTGAGACTTCTAGGGTAGAGGTGGCGGCTCTGCATAGGACAGAGTGGCGGTACATATTGATCCACATTAGCCAATGAGACAAGCACTCTCTAGACCAACATATTCAAGCATGTTCCTATCCCTTCCATTGTGAAGGAGAGTACCAAGGTCGATAAATTACAGTCAATTAGTTCCCTGACCCAGAGCCTCATACATCATACTAGTCCTCTAGCACATGGTTAACTAGGCGAGTCTTCGGGGAGTAGAGTTCAACCTCATATTTGTTAGGCTTGCATGTTACCTTGTAGCTATGATCCCATAAATAGTCAGGATGTAGGCACCTAGGGTACATTTGTAGTTGATCAGATGGCAATGACAAATTCCCTCCTTAATGAGGCATTCAACCTTGATAGTCAGGTAAATGTTAGCAAGTTCATTAAATTTAATTTATTAAATTTTATTTTTGAAATGCATGATTAACTAAATTAGTTGAATGATTATAATGAAATTTCAGGGTCATAACATTCACTCTGTTTTTAGTGGTCATCCATCTTCCTATTATGCGAGCACATGTACTATAGAGGTATTTAACTAGTAAAGAATTATAAATATTACATGTGAATAGCTAAAAATTATATGAATGGTATTCTTATATCTCATTTTGGATGTTGAATAGGTTAATCTTGGAGCTTCAATGACAACACGTGCTAGTAGAGGTGGTCATTGAAGTTTCACTCAAGTAATACAGACTATTTATTATTTTAAAATTAAAAAAATAGTATTTTGTAATTGAATAATGCTTAATGACTTGAAGGCTCTAGATAGCTTGTAAGTATGGTTTACATACTTTTTAATTAATTTTATTTCAGGTTGTTATGCAATTCATAATCTATGAATTTCATTTGTTCATGTTGTTGACCTTTATTCATCATTTATTCTATATTCTTTATTGTTCATTTGTTGTCCTTTACTCATCATTTCTCTTTGTGATCATTACTCTACCTATGTGAATATTACTCTGTCCACTATAATGAAGATATCTCACTCCATTTCTTACCTATCTCTTCTTTTTGATTCACCCATGAATATGAATAGAATGTTGAGATTTTATGAAAATCATGGAGTATCTTTATACGTGTGAATTGTTATCAAGATCTTAGGACCACAACCCCTCATTGTTCACTATCACTACATTATTTTGTTCTTAGTTGACAATGCACTTTATTGCTACTTTTCATGCATCTCACTATCATGCTTTACATTATTTCCATAAATCTTATCCCCACTTAAAAAATTCTTCACACTTCATATCAACAACTTGGTTTGCATCACTTATTTGTGTAATCATGATATTGTCCCTTGATTGCATGATATGATTGTCCCTAGGAATCTCATCTTGTGAGTGTCCTTTACTTTGAAATTGTCCTTATGTAACATGCAAACTGTTGAAGCAATATATAGTTCAATAAGTACTCAAAATTTTGTTGACTATCTCATACATTATAAGCCATGAATTGCATCACTCTTCTAGTTTTTGTGATTGAATAATATTGTTTTATTTTCAGATGTTGCAAGTAGAGAATCCTCTCAATATTAATAGGGAAATGGAGCATGGTGTCTCTATTGTAATAGATAGGTCAATGCCTTTGACGAGGGTATGAGACATATTAGTAAATTTCAAATTACATTCATTGTTATAGTTGTTTATTATTAAAAAAATGATTATTGATTTATAGTTTAATTTCTATCTAGATGGTTCTATAGGACTTTGGAATGCCACCATTTGAGCATGCCATTTTTGTGGATGAGGGGAGAGATCATTTGGCAGTGGTAAGTGATTATTTTGTTAAATATTTCATTTTTTATAATGCAATTTATATATATTAATGTCTATGCTTTTTATTGTAATAGGTACATCTCCATGAAGAATTAAATAGGAGGAGCATCCCTCAAGTTTGAGGTAGACCATTTTCATATGCATCTCCATCCCCTCGATGATCAAAGGCCATTGGTGATCTATTTTTTCACCTAGAGGGGAATGACTTTTTATTGAGGTCCTTTGTTGTATGCTTATATGGCATTCTTGTAAGCCTATATGTTTGTATATATATGTTATACTTATATCGAGACATATTGATGTATGCATATATGGCTATTTGATTAATACACATCTTTTTATTGATGGTTTCCATATTTGCATTATAAATTCATGCTTCAATGGCTATTTGTAGATGGTTTACTTCAAATATTTAAAGTTTGAACATTATAAAGTAAATATGAACTATTGGGTGAATTGAAAACCTAGCCATGTCATCATTGACATCATCAATCATATGAATATTTAAAATTGCATGATGCAATCTAACACCTAGGTATCTCTACCACTACACATCTAAGCCCATATTCTCTAGGATCATTGTAGCATGGTAATGAAATTCATGTAATTATATAATGCACTTTCAAGTATGCAACTAAAAATGAGCAAGACATTATTACATGTGACCTCATACCTCTAGAAGTTTGTGATATAATTCTTGGAAGACATCTACCATTCGAAAACCCAATAGTGGATGCTATGAATTGAAAGATAATATTTTGACCTCAACAACTCTAAATTATAATTGACAAAATAGCTTGGTTTCTGCTAAATAATGTTATAACATTGATAATATACAAAAATTCTTGCTTCTTATTGTCTACTTAGATATGTTGCATAGGCAAGCTCACAAGCAATAGCATTGCTCACTCATGCATCTTCTCTATCACAACAATAGATGCTTGAAAATGTACCATTATAGGATGAAGATATCTTTATAAATTGCAAAGTATTCCAAAAATAATTTATGGTACAAAATCAAACCAATTGGTTATTGAATTCCCTTTTCAAAATCTAGATCATTGTAGCATAGGTCTACTTAGGAGAAGGATGAAATTTAGCACAAAATCTAAGAGCTACTTGATCAAGGAAAGAGTTGACCTAGCTATTTTTCATGTGGCACCTTAGAAGCATGAACAATGATGTAGGACCACTTGCAATAAAATTGGAGTTCACGTGGTATAATCTACAAGCATTTATTTTTATGAATTATAGTTTAAGTTACCACATTTTTTATAAGTAAAGTTATGTTTGTGTGTGCTACCGCATGAGGAGTTAGTAGTGATGGCTATATTGGAAACGTGTATGTATATCAAAATATTAAGGATATGAGTATTTATTTATAAAGTGTGGTATAAATTGCATATTTAAAGTGATTATTCACATAGAGAAATCATAATTAGTGATATGTGTGGTATGTTGATGTCATATTAACTTCATAACTTATTTCACAATAATTTCACCTATATTTTTTGGTTAATTATTAACTTTCCTACACCAGTATGTGTTTTTGGTCTTTGATGACATATTTTTGGAATATAATTATGGAATCAAGTTTTAATCAAGACAAATTACAAAAAAATTACACCACATTTATGTTATCCTTGAATCCAATTGAGCTCAATTCGTGGGATAACCCATATGAAACTTGTCTGTTTCATAGCTCATGAACTCTAAGCACACAAAATGAGGAAAAATGCATCGATCCTCGTGCGTGGTACCCCAACCTCAAAAATTCATTATGAGAATTACCCTTTGTCGGTTTGTCAAAATTCGCCTTTTGGTGCAAGTTGTGAAAACTCAGTTATTGGGAGTTATAATTTTTTTTACACTTCCAAGAGCACTGAATTTCAATGCCTCTGCAAGTTAACATGCAAAAATTAAAAAGGTTGCAAGGTCGCTAATTTTTAGTGATCTTGCATTTTTGTCTTCCAAGTTTGAAATTGCATCGACATTAAATTTTCTTGCCCCTACAATTTCAGCCTCACATGAGTGTCATTAATGTCAGTTTAATGACATTTAAAATGGGGTTTTTAAATCGGTTATAAGAGTTTGTTTTGTTATTTCAACATTGTTTTTCCCCTTATTCTCCTACGAGTTTGTAATCTTGTTTACTTGTGGATTTCAAGCATATCTCTCACGGATTTTGCTAGGGTTTTGTTGTTTTCATCATCTTTGTTCTTTGGGTATGTTGCCTCTAACTACCTTTTCTCCATTTAATATTTAGGGTTTTTGTTTGAATCATATTTCATTGTATTTAAAACAGGTTTTGATTAGTTTAAGATTCAATGCTTTCTGTGTATGTTTTGTTTTACCTTTTAAGTTTTGTAACAGTAGACTTAAACTCATGATTCTTTGCCTTTCGTGAGTAGTGTTGTTTGTTTTTGAGCCTGTGTGTTGTGGGATTTAAGTCCCATCATGTTTGGTGTCTCCCTTACAAATCTTCCAACAAACCCATTAGGGTTTTTCCCGGTTCAAAGTTCCTGTACATATTTTCAATGCTTTCTTTTTAAATAGGAAGTGTCCCAATGTGTATGGTCACATATTTTCACCGCACAGAAGCTTGGACCAAAGATCATGAGAAACGAAAGTGGTTTTTCCATCAGTGGACATAAGTATAAGGTAAAATGAGAAATGTTCAACTATTTTCATTGATCAAACATCAAAGAATCAATTCCCTAACTTTTTAACATACCACATAGCATCGGTGGTTTTCATCAATGTTGTGTGGGCTTCAAAATACCCTTGTTTCGTTGGTGTTTTCCTCCATGCATGCAAAAATTAAAGCACAATCTCCCAAGTTTCAAACATTTGATCTACCCACTATAATGCAAGATCGAGGTTTTTCCTCGACCTTGCAATAGACTTGACAAGTTTTGTGTTTCATGCATCATCGGTATTTTTTGTCGATGATTCTTTAAGTCCAGTTAATGTTTTACGTAGGCATCAAAAACCCTGTTCATGCAAAATAAAGAACTCCCAAGTCATTTGCACAAGCGGAAAAAATTGTCGATGGTGCAAATCATCCCATGTTTCATATGTATGACAATTTTTGCCAACTCAACATTATAAAGGGAAATATGTTTTATCACATGCAAGGTCAGATTTTTTTTCCAACCTTGTAAATCAAATTGACCTACCCACTTGCAAAGTCAGATAATTTCTCCAACTTAGCAAAAATCAGATGATCTTCCAATGTAATATTGTTAAAATTTAAAAACTTTGCAATCATTTTGAAAACTTGATGCACAGAGTGCAATAGTAATATTTTTCAATGTCCAAACATTAAACACTTATATCCACCTACAATAGCATTGATTTTTAGTGACTTGACAAAAAATGCAAAAAATTCTCTAACTCTGAGGAATTTTTCTTCATTGCTTAAGTTGACCGCTCGTGCTCCACTTTTTGCACCCATCACACTCAAGCCCCAAATATACACTCAACCACTATGTTTTCCTCACCTTTACAAATTCCAATGTGCAAATTTTCCTAACACTACAAATATGCTAAAATTTGTCATACGGTTCCTTGTGTGCACACATCAAGATCTTTATGTTTGCATTTCTTCAAAGACACAGTTTTCTTTAGATGTCAAATCCATCTCCTAGCAAGACCAAAGCAATGAAATACAAATATCAAGGAGTGTTTTTGGCCATTGTGGTCACATCTAACATTGATGAGATTAAGGATACATAAATCAACCACGTAGACATGTTAGATTTTCTAGAAAGGACTAAGAAGCAACCATTGGATAATGGAATGAGGCCTATTATTCAAAGCAATATCCAATTAGTGTCCTCATTTCCTGTTACGACATATAACCCAATGTTTGTCTTACAAGTTGCTTCACATTATGACAAGGATACCAAAAGTGTCAAGGATTCAAATGAGAATGTGATCATAAAATTGGATGCTAAATTCTTTTACAAATCATTCATTTATCCGTGCATTGATATATATGTGCAGATCTCTAAGGAATCTACACAAATGGAATATCATCAAGACTCAGATAAGTTGCTAAGTGGGTAATTAATAACATATTGTTGAAGAAACCTTGGCCAGAAATATCTAGGTGGACCAAGAGTTTCTCTCACAATGATTTCATTAAGGAGGTGAATGATATCATCACTCTTCTCAATAGAGTGCAAGGGTTTCTTGTCTCATCTAATTTTGAGAACTGGATGTATCTTTAAATCAAAATTATTTTAAAGAGGAGACAACAGATCTTCTGGGGTGAATACTTTAGCAATGCAATTCATGAGAAATTAACCAAGGTACTTACAACACATAAGTTCTATATGAATTCATACTTGTATGCGACTATAGCCACAAGGAATTTTCCAAGTTTGACAATAAATGGGGATAGAAGGGTGACCCAAGTGTACATCTACTTCTCACAGATAACTCTCAATGGAAGCATTCACCATTTCTGAAGGGTGAATGGTGCCTTCTTTGGTCTATTTATGCACGTGCATTGGATCTAGAGCTTGAGAGGAAAAGAGTATCATATGAGGCATGGAGAGTTGTGAATAAATATGGCTTTTTGTATATGTAATTTCCTACCTTTACATATCTGAGGGTTGGTTGCTTTATTAGGTATCCTTACATGCTTCCACGCTATCCTAGTGACAAGATTGTCTTGATGGAGTTATGTAGATAAATCATTGTAGTGCATAGCAATAAAATAGAATCCCATAAGCTAGGTTTCAATTTTCCATTGAAAATCGATAGATATTCTATTCAAACTTCTCCAAAAGCTAAAGCTAAACATTGAATTAGAAATGCAGTGCATAACATTAAAAATGTACAAGAGGAGACTTGATTTCAATTACCGTGGTACATGAAGGATCGAATCAAGAAAGCCTATTCACATGTGCATTGGATTTAAGACATGTGGGCTTATAAATGAGGAGAAATGAAGAAATAAAAAAGATGGATTATTGCAGGCTCAACTTGAAGAAAATTGAAGAGTTGGATTTCGAAGACATTCCTAGGGCATGGAGGATGATGGGGACATCTTGGATCTAGCCTATGAATAGAAAAAAATTGTAGGATCTCCTCTTCCTCTTATTCAACGGTCTTAGAAAGAGGTAACCTCGATCCATGAAATATTTGAACCTATTCTTTCTAACACCAATGTTTGTTTGCAAGAAAGGTGAATTTAGTTGAAATGATGCTCCAAGTTCAAACAAATCATCCAAACCTAAGATCAAGTTTGTGATCAAGGGTGGTGGTAAGAAAAGAAAAACAACCACAAAAGGGCCTTCTACTAAAAAACATGAGGAGTCTATGCAAGAAGAGAGACAAGAATGTTGAAAATTGAGGTGATTTAGTAGCTTAATACTTTGTAAAACTTTATGATTGCTGATATAAATATGTATTATTTGTGGGTGATTATCTAATTAATCCATTTTACCATTTGTAGAATGAAGACAGAAGGTTGTAGAAGAATTAGACAGGATACTAGAAGATAGACAACATATATCATGGAGAAACCCTTTTGGGAAAAAACTCCACCAAAAATCGATGTCTTTTTTAATCTTAGAATAAGATTACAATAATTCCAATCCTTTCTTGAGATGCTTCTTTTTCCTTCAACCAATCTTCTTCACAACCTGCAATAAAACTAATAATAACTCTCTTCAACTTGCTTAAGATAAATAGGCAATAATCAACTTTGTAAAATCCAAAGAGTTACAATTACAAAGCTCAATCCATATCTCACAAAGGTATGCCTATCTCTTGCAAGTAGAGTTCTATTGTGAAGAATAATGCCAAAACATGTGCTTCATCCATTTGGGCGTCCCAAACTGAAGTCACAACTGAACCTTGATTTCGTAGATATCTTCAAGGCTTATCCTCAAAGTAGGCGCCCAAGAATGAGCCCACATAACTCAACCTTCTGAAATATCTTAGCATGCAAAAGTGTTAACTCCAAGAAGCCAACTTGGGCGCCCAAGGTGGGTCCAAGTCATTCTCTGTTAACTGAAACATATCTCTCCACCATTCATGCAAGAATGGTCATCCCTGTTAATTGAAGGTAGTACCTATTATCTGTCATACAACTCAAGTCATTAGTCATGCATTACCAAGTTAACTGAAGTCAACTAGCATTCAACTAAAACTAGCTGAAGATAATTGAACCATAAAAGAACTGCTAAACTAAACTAATGAACAAAACTGAACTGAACTAAACTTCATGCATGTAAACATCAATCTCTAACTCCTAGGATCTTTACATGCATTATAGAAGTGTTATCTCTTTCTCCAAATGGTTAACTTAACTCAAGGTGAGTGCCACCTTCCATGTGGGCGCCCCATGTGCTCCTATTATTTAGGAACTTATATTGGACGCCCTCACATGCTCCTAACATTTAGAATTAATTAAAAATGTTAACTAACATGATTATTTCATTTAATATTAATCTCTTTCTAATCCTAGTGTTGGGGAACACTTTCCAAGGACTTAGGAGATACATGAAATAAATAATGTTTAGGATTGCAATTAAATGGCATCCTATTTGCAACATTCTCCCACTTGAAATTATACATTACAATTATTCTAAAAAAGGAATAATAATTATAAATCAAGTATAGGACTCAAGGCCAATGGCCTTCCTACACCAAGAGAACTTATTTGTAGGAACTGGTTTCCTAAGATAATCTACAACATTAATCAAAGTGTCAACTTTCTCAATTAATACCTTCCCACTCTCAACCATTTCTCACACAAAGTGATATTGAACATCAACATGCTTAGTATGAGCATGATACATAGGTTTTTTGGCTAAACAAATAGCACTTTGACTATCACATTCTAGTCTAACTTGCTTGCAATTAAAACCAATACCTTTCCCAAGTCTCTGTAACCAAACTCACCTCTTTAGAGGCATGTGTAGCAGCCATGTACTCTACTTTTGTGTTGGACAAAGCAACCATGGGCTGCCTCTTACTCATCCAATTAACTGCAGCTCCAAACAAAGTAAACACATAGCCACTTGTCGACCTCCGACTGTCCAGATCTCCTGCCCAATCTAAATCAACAAAACCCTATATGTCCAATGATCTATGCATAATATCAATGTCATTACAACCCTGATAAACTAAACAATAATCAAAAGTCCCTCATAAATATCTAAACACCCCTCTTAACATAACTCCAATGTTCTTACCATGGTTAG
>VDFB02041502.1:0-11419 GCA_007258455.2 Sequoia sempervirens
GGGGAAGTATGTCACACCCCGTCTTGTTATTACTGATTTAGTTTTACCTTCACGGGTAAATAGGATAGTAAATACAATCATGATTGGATATGCCTGCTAAAAGAATGGAATACTGAAATAGGTATTATGTGAAAGTATTGATAAATTCTTAATATGGCTTTGAAGGAGTAAATATGTTTACATTAATTGCTATATGAATATGCTAAAGTTTATGATGCATATGGATTTATTATGAACATCTAACTACCATTGTAAATGTATTAATTTGGTTGCAGGGATAGGTTCAATCCTCCAGGTGGAGGGGAAGTATAACTCAGGAGAAGTGATTGGTCAGATAACCCTAAATGATACCTATCTAAGCTCACACTCACACTCACAATAGAATGGTTGAGTTAAGTCATAATATTGGGATTTGGTAAGTCATCCTTAAGTATGACATGTTTACATTAGTAAGGGTCTTGATTATTGTTGAGTGCATTCTTGGATGATGTTTATGTGTTTTGAGCTTATGAGTTCTTCCTTATATTACTATGCTTGATTGATAAGTTGAATATACGTTGAATGTGTATATATGTATGCAAATGCATGTCGACAATGGACCATATGTATGGAGGAGCACATACATGAGAGTGCATAGGTATATGTGCCTATGCACAATTATGAACGAGTTGTTTATGAGCATGGTGTTATCAAAGGGACAATGCGTCATGTAAGTATATATGTATATATATGCATCACACGTATATTTCCTAAGATGGTAATTGTGTATGTTCTTGATGGTGCAATCGAATGTATATATATGTAAGATATATACATAAATAAATGTGTATGTTCGTATACATGTGCATAGAGGAATATGTATATATTTATATCTATATATATAAATACAGTTGATATTATATATAATATTATTATCTTCATATATATATGAAAGTAATGATATATATATATGTCATTGAACGCTTTGTGTGTGTATATATGAGGGTTGTTGTTTGTGGATAATGATAACATAGATTTACTCATTCATGAAATGAATGGATTATTTCTTTATTGCTTTGAACGATATGTATATATATGTCTAGATATATATATATACATATACACACATGAGTATTAATGCTTATATAGAGGAGTGTGTGTATATATAATATATTATTATTATTATGTGAATGTTTACTTGTTTGTATTCATTTGTATATTGAATGCATACAAACTTGTTTGACATAGGATGTGTATATATTAGTATATATATACATATATATAAATATAGCGTTAATGTTATTCATTGATATATATATATATATATATACTTGGTACTAAATATCTATACATGGTATTAAATAGAGGCCGATTATATGCAAAGTAATATGCAGCAATAAGGTCGATATGGATGTAAAACAAAGTCGATACTATTTAAAATACATCACTATCTAGCAGCGAATTACTTATGCTTGGTATGCTTTATCCAAAGATAGAAACAATGGAAACTCATAGGCTAGTATGATGCACATAGTATAGGAGGGGCGCACAAAACAAACCGTAAGGTTTATAGTTTAAATACTAAAAAATGAGCCAAGGCAACACAAAGGTAAAAGGAAAGTTGTAATATGTAAGGTAATAAATTATTTCAATGAGCTGATTCAAGGTAGATCAGTGTTGTTATATGAGTTGCATGCTGCATAGAATTTCCACGGTGAACATAGTGAATGGGAAACTAAGTCTTAAGACTTAGGAAGCAACACATAAGTTGTAAGCAAGTCTAAAACATTTAAATGAAAAATATTAGTAAACATTGATAGCATTGCAAGTAAAGGGCTTGGAGAGCAAAGAAAACATTGGACCAAGTCAAACAAGAGAAAATTCATAGGGAGTTTGTAGGAAGTTGTGTAAACAACAAAAAGGACATGTAACTATTTTAAATACCTTTTGAATTTTTCAAAACATGTATTGTGAAGGTGGCACCAATTGTGAATGATAGGAACCAAATAGAAGTCTATTTTGGGTTGCAATTCGACTGTCATCATTTTAACATGAGCACAATTGAATTAGTCTTTCTCTGCTGTCAAGTAGAAGGGTCGATCTATAGCATTTTAGTGTTGATTTTACACTTAGTTTTCTGCCACCTTTAGCCAAGTGAAGTGAGTTGACTTTCATGGAGATTCTTTCCATTATGCATGCCCTTTATGTAGGTTGTAATGTCTCCTTTTTCTATATAAATAAAGAGGTTAGTGCTCTCATTTGGGACACACTTTCTAATCTGCAAACTTATTCTGCAAATTTAATCTGCTACATTATTTTGTAAGAGTGAAGAGATATTTTCAGAGATCTAAGAATTACTTTTTGAGAGTGTTGCATTATTTGAGTTAGAGGCTTGCTTTGAGTTGATAAAGTGAATCTAGGAAGCTACTTAGGAATGTTATGCATCAAGTCAGTCAATTGGTTAAGTGTGTACATGCATGAGGATCTAGTCTTCTCTTATTTGTCTTTATTTATGAAAGAATAAGATTTGTATGTTTTGTTTGAACTGCTTGAGAATGCTAGCATTAGAAAATCATAGCCTTTGCTTTGGAAATGAAAAAGAATTTGTTAAATGGTTTTCAATGAAAGTGCTTGTATTTACTCCATAATAGGAGAGTTTTTTTGCCATTAGTATTAAGATACTAGGAATGATGAAAAAAGAATAGCTTAAGGGTTATTCATAATGTGAAATATATCAATTTCATGAAGTGGCTTGACACTTTGGCTTATGATGTTAGCAAACCATAGGAATGATAAGGTTAAGTTGTACATCAACAGTTTGGAGGAAATGATAGGATGAGTCATGGATAATATGTACTTGAATGATCACTTGATCATAGCTTTGCTACTGGTTAAAACCGTAGGTTGGGAGTAACTTATTTGGGTTGAGAAGTATATTAAAAACCTAGGTTAAGTTTAACCTATTAGGTTGGATTATTTACTTGATTACCCATTGGAACCAATAGGTTAAGAATAACTTGCTTGGATGGGTTGTATGTTTTTCTTTTTAGAATACATAGGTTAGGTTAACCTACTTGATTACACTATTTGTTGATTATTGATTATACCAAGGATGGGTTGTAAGGTTGAGACTCACCTATGTGATTAAGTAAACCACTTGAATTTATGAGATACTATATGTATAGAGACATAGGTGGGATTACCTATTGAGTTAGAGTTGCTACTTGATTAGTTACTTTACACTCTTAAGATGAAGTCATATTATTGACAAGATTCTTCTCTTTTGAACAACTCTTTTTGTTAAAGAGATTACATTATCGAATGGAATCATCTATTGATATGATTATTCTTTGATTGAGGTTATTCATTGATGTGGATATATTCTAAATGAGAATAACTTATTATGTGATATATTATTGATTAGAGTTAGTTATTCATGAATATTTAATCTATGATTAGATGAAGCTTATGCAACTATAATTTAGCTTATAAAGTTATACTTGAGACCAAGTTGTCTTTTGAAGTGAATAGCTTGTCTATGTATAGTTAATTCATAAACTAGGTAGCTCATATGTCATACCTAGGATGGGATTATCCACTGAAGGGAGAAAAGGGAAATAGTTTATCTCTGAGGTTAGGGATTACCTATGGAAGGAACTTACCTAAGCATAGTATATGAATAGTCATAATCCAAACCAAGTTGTAGAAGTGTATGTGAATAAGATGACTATCACTCAAAGTACTGGGTGATAATACTTTGGAAAAAGTAGTGTAAGTTACCATTGTTAACACTGTCAGTTTCATAGTGTTCCTCTTATGCATTCTACATCAGGGTTTTCATTCTCGTCAGAGAAACAAACATATGATTAGGTTTTAGTTTGTAGGACACAAAAACTAAGCTCAGATAGGCTAATGTTACGAGGTTTACCAACCAATCTCTTCGTCGAAGGGTAGGGCCATCTTGTCATATGTGACAGATGTGTGGGGGACCGTATTTAAGTCTGTGGTTGGTAGAAAAGTGCTTGAGTGATGCTTCTCCTCATCAATTGGTGGTTGAGGTTTGTAGATGTTTTTACCAGTATTGGGGACAACTAGATTGTATGCAAAAGTGAGTGAGGACATCCAAAAGGTATGCATCATTGCGGCAACATTGGGATCAGTTTGTATATCTATTGCTAGATAAATCTTAGAAGAGCTATGTATATATCATGTACCATTTATATGGAAGGATGTAATCTTGAATGATAAACTTGAGTTTATTCAATATGAAATCTATGTTATAGAAAGATTTGTGAAATTACAATTGAATGAAATGGAAGTTTATAAATAGTGTTATTTCAAACGTGCATGTAATTAACATTATGGAAAGAATTTTTTTTTTGCTATGTTATGACATCATGGTTTATTCACTTGAGGTGAAAACATTGAAAATTTTTCTCAGTAGAACATCGAGGTTGTTACATGTGGTATCAGAGCTAATAGGTTCAACTTTGTAACCTATGAGCTCATTATGTAAGCACTACGCAAACCTTATCGGAAGATAATGGTAGAAAAGTTCTTGTACCAAGATGGAAAGAGGAAAGAACAAAAGAAAGATAATATTCTTGGAATTTTTTTTAATTTTGGGACTAGATAAAGAGTCATCCCTAGAGTTGAAAACTCCTAAAACAACAACTCATTATGATATCCCCTTAGATTGTGTAATATTATGCAATCGGGTTATGTAGAAAGGTTATGAAGGATAACCAATATATACCTTCACCCTACTAAAAGTTAGAATGACTCTGAGGGATAGAAAAGATTGAAATAATCACCCTTATTGATAGCAACCTATAGTTGCGAAGAGAGTCAAGGGTTCTTGGACTTAGTAATAATACTAAGAAACTAGGAGTATGCATTATTGGCATAAGTTGAAAACTTCAAACAAAGTAGAAAGTCAACGTTTTGAGAATCAAATTCAATGAAGTATCCAAGAGGTAGGATAACCTTTGATAAATATTTAATGTGAACAAGATTAAGATCTTGTGTAGTACCTTGGAATAAGGGAATAGACTAGAATGGTCAGAAAAGAAGTAATCAATGAAGTGGACATAGTTCCACCAACCAAAATTGATGAGATCAATTTGGAGTTTTGATTAAGATGAGGAAAATAAACCAAGCAACCTTAGAGTGCTTAAGGTTATGAAGTTACCAAGAATTGGGATAAAGTCACCTGAAAGGTGATTGTAAGAAAGAAACCTGAAAAGGTAAACCGGGTTGGCCTAACAAAGGTTTGGTTAGCACATAGATTGCTTGGAGTATAAATTATTCAAACTCACCAACATGTCAATGAAAACCAACATATGTTTAGAGGTTCCAAAAGGAAATGGGATATAGTGTGACACTATATGTCAAATCAATAGAAGTTGTAAGGAAACAATACTCTAAGTTGAAGACACATCAACCAAAGAGGCTTTGTGGGTATGGAAGTTCCTTCACAAAAAGGATATTGGGTTACTTGGAAAAGAGAAATGGTATATTAGAGTTCCTCTTAAATTTTAAAGTTGTTAATTATTCATTAGATCTCTTGGTTGACGATAAAAAAATGTTGAATCCATGAGATTAGAGATCAATGATGAATCCAATTTTGGGAACAAGTTTATTCAAAGCATGCCTTGGAGGGTAAGAAATGCTAGAAAAGGAAATAGAAAGCCAACAACAAGGGATGAAAATTTATTTTGAGAAAGCAAATGTTTGCTAAGAGTTCAACTTTGAGTTGATTGAATGTTGTGGAAACACTAAGGGGGGAAGAAAGAGAGTGGATTGACTTAGATACATTACCCCACCCAATGAAAATCATAAATATATTTTTGATTTGGAAGAACTTTTGACTTCTTTGTAAGTCATGATGTCAATTAAGTCATATATTTCTTGACCATGATGATGAAGTATTGGAATTATTGAAAGATAATGAAAAGGTCAAGGATTATGACCAAAGAGAAAGGAATATTATCACTCAATACTTTATATATATGATTGATTGAAAGATCAATTGTTATTATCATTGATTCCTTAGAAAAGCATAAGCAGATTACTTAATCATGAAAGGGAAGATCATGGCCTAAGGAATAGGTAAGGAAAGATCTAGACTACTCATGATTTAGAGTTAATGAGAAACATTTGTGCCTGGTAAATAGGTATGCAATTGAATTTGATATATTTTAGGAACCAACATGATTGGAAAAGGATTAATACTCGAAATTAGTACCAATGCTCATCAAGAAAGTTGGATTGAGCTGAAAATTGGTAGAAAATTTTGAAAATGATCCAAGGACAAAAGAAATCCAAGGTATGGATTTCCTTAGATAAACGAGGTTTATCTCTACAAAATGTTTAAGCATTATGCTTATGTGGCATGAGACCACAAAATAGGTTTTCATTTAGTCAAAGAATAGACTATTATGGGATGTAAAAGAACCTATGTACCCAAAATTTTGGGAGATTAAGGAATGAAATAAGGGAAATGATGTCAGAATTAGGAGATAAGAATGGCAAAGTTATTTGTCGGATGAGGAACCACTATAATCTGAGAAAGATGGAGTAAGGTGTTGCACTGTATGTAACAAGATATTGTCCAGTGTGCCAGGAAATGAAGACACGATGTTGTCATCGGCAGGACATGTATACTCTCTTGATATTCCAGAGGGACAGTGGTAGAACACGAGATAGTTCAATATGTTTATGTCGGCCGAACTGACATAATATGATGGTGAACAGAATCACCAAGGTAACCAACACGGGTTGGAAATCTTGATTTATGGGATTTCGGTCCTAAATAATATATTGTGTGAAATTAGTTGTTTAGTATTCTTGAGAGGGATATCTCAGTTGTGAATGAGAAAATAATGATGAGGTTGTGTTAAACATGATGATCTTGTGAGAAATTCAATTGAACGAATTCTCAATATATTATTGTAGCCGAATAGGAAAAAGTGATAAACCAAATCTTGAACGATTTGAAGAATACTTTTAAAATTCTATCATTGAGGTTAGTCCATTTTATGGAAAGGAAGGTTGAAAACTCTATTAAGCTAAAATAAGCTAAGAAATAGGGATAAACCTTGACCTAAAAGGTTGAAAAAATAGAATAATAGATCGAAAGATCAATGAGAAACTTTGTTGATACAAAGTTTGAAATATGAAGTAGTATTGTTATGTTTGAAAATGACAGGTGTCCAAGAGCATTTTTATGCTCAACATGGACAAGTAGTCAAGAGCATTATTGTTATGATTAAGGAATTGGATGTGTAAGTGATGGAAAGACTCGGCTTCTGAGTTGTCTAAAGGTGTAAATACCAAAGGGAAGAATGGGACCCACAGTGTAGTGTGTAATGCACTGATATTTCTTTTCTATTTGGATTACACTAAGGATAAATTCATAAGCTAGTGAGAATGTGTTTTTCTAGTCACTATAGTATAGGTGTCATATGTGATATAGTTATTATTGTACTACGGATGTACATACAAGGTAATACAATTATATAGTAAAAATATCTTTGAGGAAATAAAGTATGTGTAAGGTACACAAGGACACCCGATGCAAGGACTGGGAAGGACAAGATTGCAAGGAGTGATGTTGTAAGGGAAGATTATTTTATAATTCTTACATGATTTGGAAAGGATAAGTAAAACCTTTAATTGACTTTATCTATATGTTAAAGTGTTTTAAATCATTTGGGACGATGATTCACAAGGGGGGGAATTATGTCACACCTCATTTTGTTATTACTAATTTACTTTTACCTTCACAGGTAAATAGGATAGTAAATGCAATCATGATTGGATATGCTTGCTAAATGAATGGAATACTGAAATAGGTATTATGTGAAAGTATTGATAAATGCCTAATATGGATTTGAAGGAGTAAATAGTTTTACATTGATTGCTATATGAATATATTAAAGTTTATGATGCATACGGATTTATTATGAATGTCTAAATACCATTGTAAATGTACTGAGCTGGTTGCAGGGATAGGTTCAATCCTCCAGGTGGAGGGGAAGTATCACACAATAGAAGTGATTGGTCGGATAACCCTAAATGATACCTATCTAAGCTCACACTCACAGTAGAATGGTTGAGTCAAGTCATAATATTGGGAATTGGTAAGTCATCCTTAAGTATGATTTTTTTACATTAGTAAGGGTCTTGATTAGTGTTCAGTGCATTCTTGGATGATGTTTATATGTTTTGAGCTTATGATTTCTTCCTTATATCATTGTGCTTGATTGATAGGCTGAATATATGTTGAATGTGTATATATATGTATGCAAATGCATGTCGATGATAGACCATATGCATGGAGGAGAATGTACATGAGAGTACATAGGTATATGTACCTATGCACAATTATGAACGGGTTGTTTATGAGCATGGTGTTATCAAAGGGACAATGCAACATGTACGTATTTATGTATATATGCATCACACGTATATTTCCTTAGATGGTAATTGTGTATGTTCTTGTTGGTGCAATCAAATGTATATATATGCAAGATATATACATAAATACATGTGTACGTACATATACACGTGCATAGAGGACTATGCATATACTTATATATATGAATACAATCAATATTATATATAATATTATTATCTTACATATATATGAAAGTAATGATATATATATATATATCGATATCATTGAACGCTTTGTGTGTATATATATACGTATATGCGTATATAGGAATAAATGTGGGTTATTATTTGTGGATAATGATAACATGGATTTACTCATTCATGGAGCAAATGGATTATTACTTAATTGCTTTGAATGATATGTATATATATGTTTGGATATATATAGATACATATACACACATGAGTATTAATGCTTATATAGAGGAGTGTGTGTATATATATAATATATTATTATTATGTGAATGTTTACTTGTTTGTATTCATTTGTATATTTTATGTATACAAATTTTTTTGACATAAGATATATATATATTAGTATATATATACATATATATATATAAATATAGCATTAATGTTATTCATTCATTTATATATATATATATATATATCTATTTATACTTGGTACTAAATATCTATTTATACATGGTATTAAGTAGAGGTTGATTATATGCAAAGTAATATGCAACAATAAGGCTGATATGGATGTAAACCAAAGTGATTACTATTTAAAATACATCACTATCAAGCAATGAATTACTTATGCTTGGTACACTTTATCCAAAGATAGAAGTGATGGAAACTCATAGGCTAGTATGATGCACATATTATAGGAGGAGCACATAAAACAAATAGAAATTTTTATAGTTTAAATACTGAACAATGAACCATAACAGTGCAAAGGTGAAAGGAAAGTTGTAATATGTATGGTAATAAATTATTTCAATGAGCTGAGTCAAGGTAGAGTAACGCTATTATATGAGTTGCATGTTGCATTGAATTTCCATGTCCAATGTAGTGAATGGGAGACTGTCTTAAGACTTAGGATGCAGTGCATAAGCTGTAAGCAAGTCTAAAAAATTTAAATGCTAAATATTAGTAAACATGGACAGCGCTGCAAGTAAAGTGCTTGGAGAGAAAAGCAAACATTGGACCAAGTCAAACAAGAGAAAATTCATAGGGAGTTTGTAGACAGTTGTGTAAACAATAGAGAGGACATGCAACTATTTTAAATACCTTTTGAATTTTTCAAAACCCGTATTGTGAAGGTGGCACCAATTGTGAATGATAGGAACCAAATAGAAATCTACTTTGGGTTGCAATTCGACTATCATCATTTTAACATGAAAAAAATTGAATTAATCTTTCTTTGTTGTCAAGTAGAAGGGTTGATATATAGCATTTTAGTGTTGATTTTACACTTATTTTGCTGCCACCTTTACCCAAGTGAAGTGAATTGACTTTCATGGAGATTGTTGTCATTTTGCATGCCTTTTCTATAGGCTGCAATGTCTCCTTTTTCTATATAAATAAAGAGGTTAGTGCTCTCATTTGGGACACACTTTCTAATCTACAAACTTATTCTACAAATTTTATCTGCTACATTATTTTGTAAGAGCAGAGAGATATTTTGAGAGAGATGAGAATTACTTTGTGAGAGTACCACATTATTTGAGTTAGAGGCTTTTTTTGAGTTGATAAAGTGAAGCTAGGAAGTTGTTGTAGAAAGGTTGTGCATCAAGTCATTCAATTGGTTAAGCATATACAAGCATGAGGATCTAGTCATCTCTTATTTGTCTTTATTTATGAAAGAATATTATTTGTATGTTTTGTTTGAGCTGATTGAGAATAGTGGCATTAGAAAATCATAGCATTTTCTTTGGAAAGGAAAAAGAAGTTGTTAAATGGTTTTCTATGAAGTGCTTGTATTTACTCCATAATAGGAGGGTTTGTTTGTCATTAGTATTAAGATACTAGGAATGATGAAACAAGAATAGCTTAAGGGTTATTCATAATGTGAAATGTATCAATGTCACGAAGTTGCTTGACACTATTGGCTTATGATGTTAGCAAACCATAGGAATGATAAGGTTAAGCTATACGAGTAAGTGCAAAAAGATGGGGGGCCAAATTAGGGGCTTAAGTGGGCACTTTTTTTCTAAAATCAGGAAATACTAACCTTGGATGTGAAATTGAGGATAGTTACAGTCAAAATTTTGAGATGCAACAAAAAAAAGGATTAGAGTGCTCCAAGTCTACTTAAAAAACTAATAATTTATTTTGAAAATGGTTGAGATTAAGGGGTTCAAAAGAGGGACGTACAAAAATTGGTGTTGTTTTTGTCAAAAAAACATAACATAGCAACTTTGTACGTCCCTAGCATGGTGAAATTTTTTTTAGTATTTTTAAAATCACTTTGGTGAGAAATTAGCTAACAGTATGTAGTTGATGCACAATTTTTGATAATTTTTTAATGAATATTTGATATTTTTACTAATTTTCTAAGTGGACACTTCTTGAAAAACAAAATTTTGGCCATGCTACCCCTAAAATTTTGGAAACTAATTGAAATTTTTTTAAATTTTTAAATTTGTAGAATGGAGTCTAGTTTCTAAAAATGTAATTTATTTGAAATTTTGATGAGCAATTAATTTATAATGAAAAAACACCAAACACGCTTTTGCCAAAAAGACACACAAACCAAAGAAATTATAGATGAAGGCTTAACATTGTCAAAAAATGAAAAAAATTACATCATTGGATAGCTAAGAGAGAACCTAACATTACCTAGGTGTTCAATTTGTTCGACATTGAAACACATGCAATCTTGATGGTAAGCATGAACCCAATTATGTGAAATATTGTATAATTTGCAAAAATATGTCTTTGGTCGTTGGGAATGCCCTCCAAGCCTTTGGGTTGGTATTCCAAAGAAAATACCAAGCCTACGGCTTGGGGATTCCCAAATCAAGATATAATG
>VDFB02041503.1:0-59877 GCA_007258455.2 Sequoia sempervirens
CAATCATCATGCTACCTTCCCTGAGCAAGACTATGCTACCAAAAAGAAAAGCCATAATGACCCTTTGCACCTTGAAATCCTTGTTCATAAAATGAAATTCAGACCAGTCTTGGTAGACGGAGGAGCAGGGTTGAATCTCTGCACCTTGAAGTTGGTTAAGGATTTAGTCTTCTTAGAGGCATGTGTGGACACCAATAAAAGAATTTTCATTAAGGCATATGACAATGAAGAGTGGAAATCAAAGGGAGTCATAACACTACCTATCAGAATTGGTCTTGCAATTTTGGATATAAAGTTACAAGTCTTGGATCTCGTCCTTCAATATAACCTTTTTCTAGGAAGACCATGGATTCATGCTATGAAGGAAGTTCCTTCCATGTACCATCAATGTTTTAAGTTTCCCTACAATGGCACTAAGATCACAATAGATGGTGACCTTGATCCTTTCCAATAATGTACTAACCTACGAGGGATACCCCAACACCAGGTTCCTATAAACCAGGAAGCATCGTCACCCAATTCATCTCACTATGTGGATCCATCCACTCTTTCCAAAGCACCCCCTTCCTAGTCATTACCTTCCACTCCTAAGGTCGAGATCCAAGACAAGGGTTGTGGAGAATATCATATGAAAACATCCTATTGTGTTAGTCATTTGGTTCCTCCTAAGTCATATGGTTTACCAACAAAAGATAGGAGACAACTAGTGGTCACTATACATGTCCCTCCCACATTGACTTTCAAAAAATGGGAGGAACTAAGTAAAGAAGTTGTAAATGAAGAAGATGTGACCTCTTGGTTATATAAAGATGACATTGAAGAATCTCCTCCACCTACTCAGATACCTATAGACCAATATGGGAAAGGTTTCACAATAATGCAAGCAATGGATGTGATTGACGATTAGGTTGGGTTTGCATCGAGAATGGGAGGTGCAGACCTATCATTGTTTCTAAATGGTTGAAAGGTCTATGGCTTGGGTTTTCAACTACTCTAGATGGCATTTTCTAGTACCCACATCACCTTTAATTAAGGAAGTAGTTCTTTTGAAGATATTGAGGACATCCAATGAACCATCGACCAACCGCCTATGATTCCCCTAACTCTAATGATTATGAGTGGGATTCCCTATCCTCTACCTCTGCCATGGACCTTGATAAAATATTTGGCTTTCTTGACCTAATGTTAAAATCTTCACAAAATCCATCGAATTCTTGTTCACAAATGACCTAAAAAAAGAGGAATGGTTTAAAAATTATTATTGGGAATCTTTTGATCCTACCTCTTGGGAACTTGAAAAATCTACTTCAGATAACCAAACCTTGGAATTAGGCCCACCTCAGAATCCACCTAGATCTAAGCAAAAGCACAAAGAGGAATTGGTAAGAAACTTTTGTGACTATATGAACAACTCAACTTTTACCTTGACCCCTTTGAACTTTGACACCACTGATGATGAAATGCCCTTAGTCTATCCCCAACTTATGAATTGGGATCATCAAGACACACTTGTCTTAGATATCTTTGAGAACAATGAAGCAATAGCTGAGTTCCTAGGACTACGAGAAGGCATAGCTAGTGGTGATCGTAAGGCTAGATTTACTATAGACTTGGATAACATGGAATATTTTGGGGAATTTGTTCAACCCTATAGTCACAAAAATAAGAAAAACAATGAAAAAAATAAAAATGATGAGTCCCTAGGTGAAAACTCAAAGGTGCCTTTGGACAATGAAAAAGAAAAAATAAAGGACGCATCCGAGGGAAAAAACCTTTTTGAGGAACCTAAGGATTGAGGTTTGAAAATTCTCCCCATTGGTCAGGAAAAGTCACCCATGTTAGTTGAAGAAATAGTGGAAATCAACATAGGCACTGAAGAGAATCCCCAACTAGTGTACTTTGCAGAATCCTTGACATAAACAAAGGAACCTAAATTTCACAACTTCCTTGCACAAAGACAAATCAAATTTGCATGGTCATACACTGACATGCCTAGAATAGACCTTGAACTTGTATTACATCATCTGCCACTACAACCAGGTGCTAAACCTGTGAAGTAGAAGTTAAGGACAATGCACCCACAAATAGCTTTAATAGTCCAGTCTGAACTAAAGAAACTGTTGGATGTTAGTCTTATCTAATCAATTGACTATGCAAACTGGATTTCAAATTTGGTACCAGTAACAAAACCAATAGGGGGCATCTGCATCTGTACTGACTTCAGAGATATAAATAAGGCATGTCTTAAAGATGACTTCCCTCTATCGAATATAGACATGATTGTGGATTTAATAGAAAAGTATGAAATGTTATCCCTTATGGATGGTTTCTTAGGGTATAATTAGATTAGAATCACAACTAAGGATCAACCTAAGACATCTTTCACTTGTCCATGGGGAGCCTATTGCTGGAACGTCATGACCTTTGGACTCAAAAATTTCTGAGCAACATATCAATGTGCTATGACAACTACTTTTCATGAACTCATACATACCCTTATGGAGGACTATGTAGATGTTTTGATCACTAAATCATTGACAAGGGATCATCATTTACCATTGATTTTTGGTTTTCCTATAGACAACTCTAGATCTTCTAGGGTTTTTCACCTAAAAGGAGAGAGATAGGGCCCAAAAATGCTAAGGGTTCATTCAAATTTATGTTATGTGCAATGTTGTCTAATTTAAATTAAGTAAAGTAAATGCAATTAAGTGATCTAAATGAATGATTATGAATGCAAAACTAAGATTTAAAGTATGTTTAAAAACACATTGTGATATGTAAACAATGAACTAGATGATAAAATAATGTGGAACAGAAAGAAATAGGATGAAACAGAGTGCACCTGGGAAATGTTTAATGAATCTAGAATGTTGTGGATGCTATTTGAAATTACTAAAATTTCACAGCAGGACTCATTTACCCAGGGTGGCAAATTAGTCCTGCTACTAGTGATAAAATGTTGAAAATAGGTTTCTGACAGTCGAGATCCAAAATCTAACAAAATTCATATTTTTAGTCCTAAGGTGGGACTCATTCTCCATTGGTGGAAAATTAGTCCTCTCCCAAATTTCTAAAAAATTAGGAGACAACTCTACAACACCAAATCTAGAAATCACCGATTGTCGAGTTGTTGAAGTCAATTATGTAGGAAACAGACATAAAACCTTCTTCAAGCTTGAAATATGAATGAGTTGACTTGAAGCACCTAGTTGACTTTTTGATCAATCTTCAACACCAAAAGGCTTGTTAAATTTGCATACCTAGGTCTGCAAACACACATACAATAGGGGAAAAATGGTTGAGGGTTAGAAAATAGGGGTTTACCTTGGTCAAACCCTACTTTTGGTAATCAAACCCTTAATAAAATAAAGTAATGCAAGAGAATGATAAACTAACAACATGCAAATGCTATCAACTTACCAAACCCTTGATGATGAAAATCTGAAGTAATGTCAATGGATGCTCCAAAGTGCTTGATGATTGTTTGATTTGATGTTGTAAGATGTTTGAATCCTTGAATGGATGAAAAGATTGCTTGAATGACTTAAGAGATTGTAGGAGATGTAAAATGAGGTGAAAATCACATATTTATACAATCCTGTGCCTTAGTTACCCATTCATACCTCATCACAGGCTGACATCAAGTGTTTTTCAATAAAAAAACCCAAAAGGAAATTTAAAATATTTTGAATTGGGGCCAAAGGGGACTCATTTGCCACCCATGGTGAATGGGTCCCACCTAGGACCTGAAAATGGGTGTGGAGAAATATTTTGCATTTAACGTTGTTTGTCAGGCTTACATTCAAAAATACACTTAATTACAACTTATAAGGGCATAAAGGGACCACATAAAGCATGAGAAAGGGATAAGTAGTGAGAGTGTGCCTAGAAAAGCATGAAATCTTGTTACAAGACTTTACAACACTTCAAAATAGGACTTGATTAGTGATGAAAAGGTGATTTTTAGGTCAATTGTAATGAATAGAGTCTAGGAAAGTGTAGAAATGCTTTACAACACTTCACAAAACCTTCACAAGACACCATAATTTGAATTTAAGTACCTAAATATGCATGTTAAAGCCATGTTACAACATAAAATTAGAGAAAATAGATCAAACAAGATGAAACAAAACCTAAAAGGCCATGAAAATGACAAGGGGCCATTTTTCTATGGCACAAAAAGTTTTAGACAATATTTTTCAAAGGCTAGAAGAGTACAAAGTGAGGCTAAACCCAAAGAAATGTGTATTTGGCGTCAAATCAGGAAAACTTCTAGGGTACATCATATCTAGATGAGGCATTGAAGTGGACCTAGCAAAAATTGAAAGCTATAATAGACATGCCTCCACCAGCTAATCTCAGTCAACTAAGGAAACTCCAAGGGAGACTACAGTCTATCAAAAGATTCATAGTGCAGTTAGCTGACAAAACACATCCTTTCCAACATCTACTCAGAAAAGGGATACCATTAGTATGGACAGTTAAGTGCTAAGAGGCTTTTCAATTGATCAAGGATTACCTACTCACACCACCGATCTTAATTCCACCTATTGAGGGATGACCATTGATTATCTATATATCAACAACTCAATCAATGCTAGGAGCCTTGCTGGCATAGAATGACAATGAGGGTCATGAAAGGGAAATATACTATATCAGCCGCACTTTGGTAGGTTATGAAGTCAATTATGGTACCATTGAATGTGCTTGTATTGCAGTAGTATTTGCTACTCAAAAAAATTATGCACTACATGCTTAACCACCAAATGATGTTGGTCGCAAAGATTGATCCTCTAAAATATCTCCTAAGCAAAGTAGCACTAATAGGAGGACTTGCTAAACGGGTAATGATACTTAGTGAATATGACATCTAATATGTTGAAAGAAAAGCCATAAAGGGACAAGTTATTGCAGACCATTTGGCCAATGCCCCTATACAAGCAGATCATCCTTTAGTTGTATATTTTCCTAATGAGTTTATATTCACTCTTGATACAGGAATGACATGGAAATTATACTTTGATGGGTCCCACACAAATCATGGCTCGGGGGCTGGTATATTGTTTATCACACCACATAGTGACTCTATTCCTAAATCATTTAGAATTTTATTCCCACGCACAAACAACATAGTAGAATACAAGGCTCTTGTAATAGGATTACGCATGCCCATCAAATGGAAGATCAAGAACCTATAGGTTTATGGTGACTCTTAGCTAGTAATCCGACAGGTAAATGATGACTATGAAACTAAGGATGAAAAGTTGGCTCCCTAAAAATGGATGGTAGATAGTTTCAATGATTAATTTGACAAGATTGACTTCCATCAAATACCTCGTGTTCTAAATAGGGCAATAGATGCCATGGCAACAATTGCTTCACTCTTGGACATACCTAGCAATGTGCCTAAATTTGAGTTTTTGGGAGAACAACTTTTGGTCCCTGCCTATGACATCCTAGATTCAGAGATGGTGTATGAGATTGTTTGTCCCAATTCCCCATGGTATAAATACATCTATGACTACCTCCATGTCAAAATCCTACCCCTTGACCTTTCCAATAACCAATGTAGGACATTTCTCTGCAAGTTAGCCAAGTATATCATCATCAAAGATACTCTTTATAGACGTGCCTTATAAAATACCCTATTGAGATACATCGATATTGAAGAAGAACAAGCAACCTTGTGTGGGGTACATGAGGGTATATGTGGATCCCATTATAGAGGTCATACCTTAGCTAAGAAGATTATGAGAGTAGCTTACTGTTGGCCTACCATGGAAAATGACTCATATATCTTTGTCAAGAAATGTTGTCAATGTCCGGTACACAGAGACTTGACATATGCACCAACATAGGAGCTCTGTCCCATAACGTCACCATGGCCCTTTTCCCAATGGGGACTCAATCTCATAGGTAAGATACATCCCACATCATCCAATGGCCATAATTTCATTATTACTACCACTAAGTACTTTACCAAATGGATTGAGGCTATTCCTATGACCTACATCACTGGCACACATATTTCTAAGTTTATCTTTAACTATATCATTTTTTGGTATGGTGTCCCTTAGTCCATCATCATAGATAATGGTCATCCATTCAAGAACCAAGAGGTTTTTCATCTTTGTGAATAATTCCATATCCAACACCACTTTTCCACCGTATATTGCCCATAAGGTAACGACCAAGTTGAGGCATCTAATAAAAAAATTATCATAATCATCAAAAAGATTGCCAAAGATGTTGATCATGATTAACATTTGTAGCTTAATCCAGCCTTATGGGCTTACCACACAAGCATTCGTACTCCCACCAGTGCCACTCCATATTCCTTGGTATTTGGTTATGAGGCCACCTTGCCTATTGAGGTTGAGATTCCTTCCCTAAGGGTATCTTTGCAAGGGCATATTGACAATGAAGAGTATCGTGTTTCAAGACTACATGAGCTAGAGTTCTTAAATGAATGAAGACAAAAGGCGTTAGAACATCTCCAAGCATATCAAAATATTCTTCATCGCAACTACAATAGGAAGGTCTTGAATAGAAATTTTGACATTGGTGACCTAGTCTTAATGGAAAATCCAAAGAATCAAGCTAAAAGAGAAAAACTAGGAAAGTTTGAACCAAATTGGTTAGGACCTTACATTATCACAAAAGCCTTTGGGTTAGGAGCATATCAACTCTCTACTCCTACAGGAGAACCGTTATCATTTCCAATCAATAGTCTTCATATGAAGAAGTTCTACGCATAGCTTCTAAGAGCCCTGTCTTAATCATCATAAAATACAAAAAAAAAAAAAAAAAGTTACCTAGGTGAAAACCTAGAAAACAGGCATCTTAGTAACATGAAAAAATAAGAAAATCAAGAAAATAGTAAAGAGAAATAAGTCATCCAATAGTGAAAACCACTTCAGTGGCACTTTGGATAAGTACCATGGTGAAAATCTAGCAAATAGGTGCCATGTGTAGTCAACTTTGCTCCTTTGTCTACCATCATTCCATCTAACTTTCTTGTACATATCACCTATCTTCCCCATTTCATTTCCTGTACATACAACTCATAATAAATGGTTGTCCTTTCCATTACTTGGAATGATTGACATCAAGCACACTTTGTATCCCCTTTCCTTCCTATTCATAATAAATTGATCTTATAACCGACTGGGGGTAGGCACTTGATTTACGTCATTTGGTTCTTACATTGGCTATTCTGAGGACATAAAACTATTAGAAAAATCTAAAAACATCACAATGTCCTAAAAAAAAATCCAAAAACATTGGAAAACTTCAAAAAGACAAAAAATCAAAACATGTCAAAAATCTAAAAAATAGAGTCAAAGTCAGTCGCACTTGTCATTTTTTGTCATTGTTGAACTATGTTGCCTCTATGACTGGATGTAGGTAAGACTATCTTTTGATGTGCCCCTAAGGCATTAGCTTAATTTTTTTAGGTTTTTCTGTATAAAATCATGACTCAATCCATTTGTCTATAAGACAAGGTCATTGGTCATGTCAAACTATGAGGTCTCTACGTGTATAACATAGGAAAGGCCATCAATCGAAGATCTCCCGAGGCCACACTAGGTTAGTCCATTAGGGTTCATCACATTCACTATCACACACATCTTATATTGGTAAATAAATAAAATCTTTTTTAGTCAGTATTTTCATTCAAATTCTAGTCGAACTATGAGGTCTTTGCGTGTATAACATAGGCAAGGCCATCAATCGATGAGCCCCCAAGGCTGCACTAGGTCAGTCGCTTAGGGTTTTTCATCAAGCACTAATAATTGCCAGCACATCACATAAATTCATGCATCAACAAGATGAACAGGTCAGCAATGTCATCAAGTCAATTCCAACAAATTTCCAAAGCAACAACTAAAATAAATTAACTTGTGTCTACTACAGGATGTGTCCTTCCTGAAAATAGACATCATCAAAACAATCAACCTATGTATTATACAGGATGAGTCCTTTCTGAATATAGACACTATCAAACAATCAACATAGCCTTACATAAGTTATCACATCAACGACATCAAACTCAATGTCTTATACAATATGTGTCTTTTCTGAAACCAGGCTTTTGTCACGCCTTATATAGATAGTCACAAAATTAAAACCAGACTCAATATCTTATACATTATGTGTCCTTCCTGAAACCATACTCATATCAATCAATTATCTTATCAATAAAAACAATCAAACAAATAGATCAAGTTTTGGCAAATATTTTTATTATCTTTTGATTTTGTGGCTATTTTATCTTATCATTTCATTTGGCTTTAGTTTGGAATCTTGTTACTAGTTTCTCGATGATGTCCCATGAAGGATTTAGAGAAGCAACGATGTATCAAAATTCTATTTTCTTTAACTGTTGTTTGTCGACTGTATTTTGGCTTTGATTTTTGAGTCATGTTACTAGTTTCCTCAAGCATGTCCCATGAAGGATTTAGAGGAGCAATGAAATCTCATGATCTGTCTTTTATTTTGTTTGTTGTCTGTGGATTTTCTTGACAAAAATACAGGGGAAACAGTGCCTTAGTATGAGTTAGGGCAATCCTTGTCTACGATTGTCTATTTTTAGTAGGTGGATGACCTTGCACACCTTGATCTATCTCATATCATGGTGTTTGTCTCCATCTGTATCATTTAAATCCGAATGATGATTTAGTTCAAAGCCTCTTATGTTTTGGTAGAATATTGAAGATTTCAAACATCAAAGATTGCTAATACTAACATCCATCTCTTTTATTATTCATCTTTTTTGCACTAACATTTCTTCTTTTTTGCATCTTCATCATCCTTATCTATTTTTCCCTATTTTCATCTTCAAATCTTATTCATTTCAAGAGAAAAATCATGTTTTTCGAACCTGCCTATCTGCTCAAGGGGGGATACCATTACTTCCTTGTCATTCTTCCTCATCCTACTTTCATTGGGGCATGACTGGGTTATGTTTTAACTAATTTTCTTTGACACAATGTCAAAATGACATTGTATCAAAGATGGGCAAAATGTAGACACTAAAAATTGGTCTAGGCCTATGACTTCAATTTATGCATAATTTGTACCTTCATTGTCATAATTAAATAATGCTAATTATTTGATTACTTTCTAAAAGTCGATTCTCATCTATTAATTAAATAACTTTAATTATTTAATTAATTAATAATTATCTTTATTCAACCCTGATTAATTAAATAAATATTATTTATTTGATTACATCACTAATTGACTTTATCCTCTTTCTTAAATTAAATAAATTATTATGTAATCCTTATCATATATTTTAGATATAATTAAATAATCACTTTTTAATTATTTAATTATTATTTAACCTTTTTCTTTAGTTAATTAAATAAATCTTTATTTATTTAATTTAATCCTTAAATTTCAAATGTTGAATTAAATAATCATTTAATTCATAAAAAGAATTATTTTGGACATGTTATTCTATATTTAGATAATTGCTTTAGTTATCTAATTATTCACTTATCACTTAAGTCGAGATCTATTTAAATCAGTCAGTCATCTCTTGATTTAATGTCTAATTGTCTCTAACAAATAGACTCTCTATCTTAACTAGTCAGCTATCTAGTTTTAATTCTTATGCATGTAAACTAGTATTAATTAAATAACTTTATTTAATTAATTAATTCATGCATGCATTCGAACAGATCGTTTCCTTTATTTTGTCTTTATCCTTTACATGCAATTTTTATTCTTCTAATTTTTGAACACTATCAACTAAAAATTAAATTATTATTTAATCTTAATTTCCACCTTTCGTGCTCTAACACTCACATTACTACTGACACTGATCTCAATGCATGTCAAATATTTTAATTTGAATCGTCTGTGTATCTTTCAATCTAATCCTATCATTCGAAAACCATGTTTTCTATAAATTGACCTGCCCTTCATCATTGTTACTCCTCTCAAAATCTAATGACTTTTGGAGAACTTGTTTTATAATCTTTGATACTTTGATATTATCACATATATCAAGGCTATACTTGCACACATACTAAAAATCTAAGGGCAAGAATACTATCATGGCAAAATGGAGGACAATAGAGGTTATTCATGGAACTATTATCGATGCTTGGTGAGATATTTTCATTTATGATTTCCTTTGTGTTGTGTTGTTTTGCTTTAGTTTACATTAGAGTTTATCACTTTGATTTGCTTTAATATTTCTTGTTTTCATGATGTTACACACTAAACCAATCAATACTTCAACATTCACTTATAGACTCCTCAATACAACTCACTTTCCAAGGAAAAATATCGACAAATCATTCTTTCTGAGTTTCTGACTGTCATCAGACATCTAAATCACTGTAAAAATCATTATTACAACTAAAGCAAACCAAGAACTTACTCTCATAACAATATTCTAGTAGAATCCTTGATTTTTGCAGACAAAGCATCATCTTGCACATAATGTCACCTTTACTCACAACCTCAAAAACAACTAATCTGTCTCCTAAACATTTCCAAACCATAGTCACACCTTTAACAACATTATTTAAGTAGCTTCAACACAAATTCAAGCACTTATATCTCTTTTTCTACAAAATTACACTTTCTTGCCATCATGGACCAAAACCCTAGTAGCATTGCATATGAAAAAAATAGGTATACTTCACAATCTACATTACATCTCCATAAACCATTTACTGTTCTAGGGACCCATTAATGCTAGCAATAACATATCACAAAATAAAAAATACTTGTTTTGGAAAATACATAAGAACCAATAGACTGCTTGCTTGAACATGCACTGAATTAGGCCAAAATTTCAAAGCAACTGTCAAAAAATCACCTCCAAACCATTAAATAACCTTGGGAAGCATTAATTCAAGTGTCAAAACTTCCATTTCACCAACTGTTAGAGATTAGAAAGCACAAGAATGCAAATTAAGGTAAAACCTTAATTCAACCACATTTTTGAATCAATCAACCAAGGGTTTATTGAAAATGAACCATGCAAACCTAAAATCCACCTACCACTATTGCAAGCACCTTCCAACAAGTCTGTAAAAACATAATAATTAACCTTCATACCATTACAAATGTCATTTCACCCATTCCGTAGGTACCATTTTTGCTTGGAAGACACAAAATTTCTGTGAGCACAACTTTCAATCTACATTCTCTTCTTCCCCTACAAAAATATCAACACACTCACCATACACAGAAAATAAACTCTACTCAACCCATCCAATCGATCAACTAATCCTACATCGATGGGATGGAGGAATAATACCTTAGAAGACTCTCAAAACCCCTATTCTAAGGGTTATAGATTGAGCTGCAAAGAATGGATTTAAACAAGAGTCTAACTCAATCAAACTCCCCCAAACCTGGTTTAAATGAGAACCAAAATACAATACAATCAACCACTATAAAGATCAAGTCTTTGATTTGAGTTACAACCCATACAAAATTTAAAATAAGAGGCACAAAATACAAATTTTTAGAATAGAGGATTTTATTTTCCAAAATTTCCTTCAAGAATACAATCCATATATTCTTTTGCTCACCCCCAAATTGATTTATAAGGTGTTTACAATAGTTAAAATAACTATCTTTCCAAATTAAACTGATCAAACCATTCTTTTTCCCTCATGTCTCTTGGTCTTCTTGATTTTTTCCTGTTTGCATCTTTTATAACTTTTAGCATTTTTTTGCAAATTCTTGCTTTTTCCAATATTTTGACCTCCTAAAGACCTATTGAAGACTTTAAATACATAAACTGTGACTTCACAAGACCTTTTACATGCTTTTATAGTTGTAAATTCATTTTTTTTTTTCAAGTTTTTTTTTTTAAGGCATTTAGTTAATAGGGTGCTCCTGGACCAATCTCCCTATCCCTCCTCTGAGAGAACCTCCCAAAATGGAGGAAATAATGCAATTTTTTTAAGAGATTGAAAGGAAAGAGAGGGAGGTAACTGAGGAAATGGATGAAGAGTCTGAGGATGACTACCATGAGCATCTAGAGCACCAACACTTGGTCTTTGATGAGGTAGCCTTTGAAGAGGTAAATTCACAATCCTTAGAGGAAGATGTTGAAGACCCGGGTGCCAAATACATAGTGGAAAATTCTGACCAAGAGCTTGAACAGGAGTAGTCCCAACAACTCAAATATGTCAAGGAGGAAGTTGAGAGGCAATCCTTTGAGGAAAAGAAAGAAACAGATGAAGATATGGAGGTATCTACGGAGCCTCCAACTAAGAAACAAGATAAAAGACTTGAGAAAGAAGAAGAAATCCCTCCCATAGAAGAAGAAAAGGAAGAAGATGAAACTAAAGAAGAAGATAAGCCTAAAGAAGAGGCTAAAACCAAAAGAAGCCTAGAATAATAGCATCACATAGAGCATAGGAAAGAAGAAGAAGAAAAGGCATTTGAAGGGGAAGATAGCCCCAAAGGAAACATCATTATTACTGAGTCACTAGAGGAGAGCACTATATTCATCCTTGACTTAGATGAAGAAGAAGGGAAAATAGAGCAGGAGGCTTCGGACCATGAAGAACAAGAAATTTGGCATATTCAAAGAGAGGAAGGTGATCACGAATCACCAAAGGGGGGATCTCACTTGCCCAAATAGCCAGAAAAACAACTACAGAAGAAGACCCCCACCCCCATGGATCCCAAAGAGAGGCTAGAAGCTATCCTAGCCTGATCTCATATAGGATTGAAGAAGGAGAAGAAGAAGATGAGGATCTGATTCCATATCATGATGGATGCATCAGGATCAAGGATAGTACAAATTACTACTCTGGTAATGGAAAAAGGAGAGCAAGTTAGCTACAATATATCCACCATCAATCTGAGCACAACCACAAGGGAACAAAAGATTGATCACCTTCAAGGATTCATCACCACGATCGTGCACCAAATGAACAAGGATCAATCCTCCAAATAGGAGTTAAAGGCACAGGTGGAAAATCTCATGGCTTATATACAACAATGGTCTTCTGCCAAGGAATTACCCATGAAATCATTGACCCCTCCTTTACTGCTTTCCAAGGATCACATCAGCAAATTGGAGAGGATAAAGAACTGCACTAGGGCCACTGAAGATTGGTTCCAATGAATACTCTACAATGGAGATATGGGCATTGGCCACGCTATCAAAACAACCAATAAGTTCCTAGAAGTGCAAAAGCAACTCGAAGGCATGAACAAATTTTGTATTGACTTCCTAGAATTGTACGGGATTTCATATCCTAAACTAAAGTCTATCCTCAAAATTCCCAAGAGGACTTGGGAAAAGGAGTTGGCCTTAGCTAAAGATGATCATTGGCTTGTTGAGACATGGAAATTGGGCCTAGATCATAGAAAAGAGGTCTTGGAGTAGGTACTCCATGAAGTGGACCTCGACTTGGAATGGGTCAAGGAAATTTGGGTAGCTTGCGAAGAATATTTAAAGCTCATAATGGAATATGAGATGTCTGCTGTCGAGCTAGATCCTAAAAAGATAAGGTCGTATTTCCATAAGAATATGGAGAACGAGGCTATAGATTCACTAATGTCAAATTTTTTGAATTTTGTCGCCTTAGCCTTCACCCAATTAGAGCAAGTAATCAAGAATATGATGAAGTGCAACAAGGATTAGGAGCTAATTACTATTAAATTTATAAATTTGAACTTCCAAGTGCTCCAATCTCACATAATGGAATGGAGTAAACTTCAGGCGTAGATCGGCAAGTTCATGGGATATGCCACTGTGAAGAAGAATGAAGGAAATTCGGTCATTGATGATGAGTTCCTCACAGTGTAGTTGTAGCAAAGGTAATCAACTAGAAGACAAAAGTGCTACAGTACCAAGCACTAGAGGAAAAAATAGGCTAGAAGACAAGAAATGTATTTTAAATTGTAAAATATTGGGGGTAGGTGAAACCCTAATTCATAGTGAATCTTGGCCACACAATAATATTAAATCTTGGCCATTCATTTTTCTTTTTGAAAACTATAAATAGGGGGTCTCCTCTCATTTTCAAAGAGAGTTGAGTTGTTGTAAAGACATAATGCTGAAATTCTAATAGAAATTCATTGCTTTTGGGCAGATTCTTGAGTTTCATTCATTTTTCATGATTCTTCTCCTCATAGTTAATAAATTTGAGTAGATTTACTTTGTTGTTATATGTATTTAGCATGCTTTAGTAGATTAGTAAATGTTGTTTATTGATGCTGCAGAATTCTGCTATGTTGATGCCCTTCCTTGTTCATGCTTTTTCTTGTTTATTAATGATAAATAGTAGTGTAAAGCTAGTTTAAACATGAAGAAATTGTTGCACTTAAGTTCTATCTTTTATTCATGCTTTATGGTGAATGAATGATTGAAAATCTATAGACCTTAGAAGATTGCACTAGTTTCATGAGACTGTTAGCTAATTTGGTTAAGTGGGACTTAGTTTCAAGAAGGCTATCCACTATAGCATCCTCCATTATCACTATTCATTGGTAGTTTCAGGTCTAGGAACTTCTTCATTTCCCTTCCCTTTTGAATTTTCTTTAAAATATTAACTTAGGAAAAGTTTAGGCATCATTGTAAAGCCAAATTTGATGATAAAAGTGGAATTCTAGATTGTTGTTTTGAACTTGCAGCAATTAAACATCATCTCAAGAACTCCACTTATGGAACCAATCTCTTTCCAACTTAACATACGTAAGGCTGCCCTATGATTACCAGCAAATCACATCAACCAACTGATACATTCCAAGCAAGTCATGACCTGACACTCGAGAGACCTTGCGGTTATTTTCTACAACTCATTTGTAGGAGATTTCCTTTCAAGAGAGGTAGTGTACTTACACATTACCTATGTTGAGAAGTGCTAAAACACCCATCAACAAATAGTATTTTGTGATTATTTTTGTAACAATGATTAACAATGATTTTACAATGTAGCTAGCTTGCTATTTTCATTTAAGATACAAGTCATCAAAGTCAAGAACATACCAAGAAGATGGTACTCTACTTCAAACCCTCGACCTCACTTAGTTTAGTTTGCTTACATGGGGATATTAAAGAAGTTTTTAAACAATTAATATATATCATTTGTTGTTTTTGAAGGACAATCCTATGAGATCCAATATGGCAGTGGATCAATATCTAGTTTCTTAAGTAAAGATGATGTCATAGTTGGGAAACTTGTGAAACATCAGGTTAGTAATTTTTGGATGTTAAGGCTTCTCAGTTAGATATCAAAGATCTTTTCTCATCAACTTAATTAATTGGAATTTATGTATAAATGGATTCTTTCATGGTGTAGGTCTTTATTGAGACAACACATGAACTGAGGTTGACATTTTTGTTGTATAAGTCTAATGGAATTCTTGGGCTTGGTTTCCAGGAAATTTATGTTAATAATGTTGTTCGAGTATGGTTAGTGTTGATAACCTTCATTCTATAATATGAGTATCACCTTTCTTAAACTTTGAACAAGGTTCTAAAATCAAGGGTTCAATATGCATATTCCAGGCCTATGTTGAACACTCTATTTAAGGAATTTGTTGACAAGGATACAATTTTCTAATTGATTTACCTTTTTGCTATGTTTGGAATTACTTTTGTAAACCTACAATATAAAATGCACTTTTATTCTTTCTAAATTGAGACTAATAGTAATTTTTTTGGTTGTATTGAGCCACAGCTTCATTCATGGTGGAAAAGGCAACACCCTATTGCTTATATTAGATGCACGTTGTATATAAAGGAGGAAAGATTCTAGGGTTATTATTGACCGCATTGAAGGAGTGAGCTTCATATATGGGACACGATCAACACTCTCCTTCTTGGATTCTACATGTTATAGCTTGCTCTAGGAAGATTTTCCATGTTGTGGAAGTTTTGAGAGATGAAAGGGGCATGTGTTCACATTAAAGGGCTCTAAGCATGCATTTCCATCATTGTAGAAGTTTTTTGGAGAATTTTATTTATTGTCATTTATGTGCATTGTAACTCATATTTTTAGTCTTGTGACTGAAAATAAAAATTGTAATACTCTATTTCTAAGAATTTTTCAAGAAAGATAGATATTTCAAACTTGTGCGAGCTTTAAGAACACCATTCTTTTAGTAAAGTTTAGTGATGTTTCCTTCTCAATGGTTTTCTTATTGTGTGCAATTGATGATTGATGTGTATTTTTGTGTTTTATGTTTAAATCCTCAAATATCAATCAATTAAAATTTACTAAATATACTACTAATTGACGTCAATTAATAATTAAATTGACTAAATATACTACCAATTGATAGAAATAAGTGAACAGTGAATAAATATGACTAAATACATGACCAGTGAAATCAGTGAGTAAAAATGACTAAATATACTATCAAATTGATCAAAATGGTGTTTAAAATTAATGACTAAATACACTACCAATGTGCAAAAATTAGTGAATAAAAATGACTAAATTAGTGACTAAATATATTAGTGAATAAAAATGTCTAAATAAGTGTCCAAATTATAGCAATCAATAACTAAATCAATGACTAAATAAGTGACCAGATTACAACAATCAATGACTAAATCAATGACTAAATATTCTACCAAATTGATGAATCAAAACAAACAATAAATGACTAAAAATGGTTTAGTCATCAATTTGGCCATGTTATAAATGACTGACAATAAACTACTAATGGTCATGTGATCATGTTTAGTCATTTATATTTAATTTTTAGTATTTTTTTAATCATATATTGTTGTTTCTATAATAGTGCTTGGTGAAGATGTCAACAAGCTGTTGTTCAAATCTACAATATTGAAGTTCATTCTCACCTTGCTCTACTAACTCCCTTATGGACAAATAATGTATCTCAAGTGTTTGCTTCATCCATGGAAGACTCGATTCTTTGTTAAGGCTATTGAAGAAACATTGTCACAATGTATGGTTGTGTTGTCTTCTTGTTATTCCTTTAATTTTGCAAGGATCCTCCTCAAACAAATAGCCTAAAATGCTGTTGTGTTTGCTACAATATACTTAGCTTCTACTATGTTGGGAGAGACAATGGGTTGCTTCTTGGATGCCCATGAAATTGCACCCCATCCCATGTGGAACACATATTCTGATATGCTCTTCCTATCATCCACATTTCCTACCCAATCACCATCTATAAAACCAACCAACTTAAACTCATTAGATGTAGCATACAAAATTCCATAACCTGTTGTTTCATTCACATAACTCAAGATCCTTTTTCTTGCTCTCCAATGTGTGTCCTTAGGTTTCTTCATGAACCTAGAAATCAGACCTACTACATATATTAAATAAGGTCTAGTTGATGTCAAGTACATCAAACTTCCAACCATTCTTTTATAGAGGGTTGGGTTCACTTCTCTTTTTTTGTCCTCTTTGTGCAATTTCAGACCTATTTTTGTTGGCATTGGTGTAGGTTTTTTGTTCTACATTTTAAACCTCTTTAAAACTTGTTTCGAATAGTTAGTTTTCTAAATGAATATGCCATGCTCTATTTTCTACACTTCAATCCCAAGAAATCATTTCAACAAACCCAAATCTATCATCTCAAATTCATTCCTCATCACCTCTTTGAAATCAATAATCAAGTTGTCACTGTTACTAGTAAAAATTAAATCATCTACATACAAAATAACAATTAAAATATCACCTTGAACTATTTTGTTGTAGAGTGTGGGCTTGTTATTTCTCTTGCTAAAGCCATTACTCATGAGATATTAGTCTATTCTATTGTGCCATGCCCTTGGAGCTTGTTTTAGCCCATAGAGAGCTTTCTAGAGCCTATACACTTTGTCCTCTTGCCCTAGGGATTCATAGCTAGGTGGCTACTCCACATACACTTCCTCTTTCAACACTCCATTTAAGAAGGCTAGCTTCACATCAATTTGAAACACCTTCCAATGATGGGCTGCAATTTCTATGATTGCATGAACTATTTCCAACCTTGCAACTGGTGCATATGTCTCATCATAATCTATTCCAGGCTACTGTTTGTATCCTTTGACAACTAGCCTTGCCTTATGCTTTTCAATTTTACCTTCAGTTATATACCTAGTCTTGTAGACCCACTTCACTCTAATCACTTGTTTACCCTTGGGTAAATTGGTTAGCTCCTGTGCGAACGCCAATCCTAGTACCTACCAAACAACATGAATAAACAAGTTAAATAAGAGATTGCAAGTTAAAACAAGGATTCCCCATGAAATCTATTTACAAACTTCAAATTAGGAAAGAAAATGATGAACATAATAAAACAAGAAAATATAGATTCAATCCTAATTAAATAGAAAACACATGATCCCATGGGGGAATTGGTGCCAATTAGATGTGAAAATTGGCCCTTTCCCAATTCCTAAGATGCAAGCTTGATATGTTGATGGAGATTGATCCAGTTTGATGGTGAAGAATGAGAGCTCCAAGCCAAAATCTGCAAAAAACCTAGTTAAGAACTCAATATTGATGGATGGAAATGGCTAAATATTTTAGCATAATAACTTTGCATAATTTGTGGTGGATCAAATGAGGATATGAGCCCTTTATTTATAAAATGCCAAGATGGATGAATTTCCAAATTTGAGCAATGTGGAACTAACATTCATCCAATGGTATGATGCCACTTGTCAATCTATGAATGGATGGAAGATGTTCAAGATTTGGGGATTGTGCCAATAAATGCATGTTTTTGAATTTCAAATTTGTTGAAATGACTTGCAAGAGGGAAGGGAAATTGCAATAAATTCCACTTGGCTCAAGACAAAGGATATGTAAGATGAAGTTATTGCCTTGTTGGATGTACATGTTGACTTGGAATTTTTGAATTCAAATTTGGAGAATATTCCAAAAGATGCCTTGTGAAGAAAATAGAGATTTAATAAATGAATTAAATCTATTTTCATGTGCAACCTGCAAAATATAGAGGATGGGACATGAGATGAGATTAAATTAATCCAGGATTAATTAATTTAATAGGAGATGTTAGATGATGTGACCTATTTGACCCAAATTTATGGATTTATTTAAATCAAATAAGGGAGGAATATGATAAGAGATTAATTAAATAAGGACTTTGATTTATTTAATTAAAAGAGATGGTGTTAGATTAAATCAAATAAGGTTTTAATTTATTTAATTTAATGGATAGACTTTAGAGATTTAATCAAATAAAATTAATTATTTAATTAAATAGGGATAATTAGATCAAATAGATTGATTTAATTAACAAGAGAGATTGACTTAATTAGATAAAATGATTTATTCAATTAAGAGAGGAATATTGATGAATTTAATCAAATAAGAAAATTTGATTAAATGGTTAGACCGAAGGATGATTCAGGATGAAATGGTGTTAGTAGTCAGGATCAGATGCATGATGTCAATCGGTATATTTTACGTGTCTACATTTTGCCCCTCTTTGAAGCAATGCACTTGTTACGTTGGTTCAAAGAATAAACAATCTCGATCAAAGCCAAAATTTTTGATATTTTAAAAACTTGCTGCACTGCTGCATGGTGAGAGAAAACATGCCATTATAATGCCCCCTCGAGAGATTAGACGAAAATTTCAATTTTTTGGGTGATCTCACGAAAAAAGAGGACAAAGTACCTGACAGGTCCGAAAGGGCTTCGGGAGGCTAAAAACATGTCTAAACACAATAAAACAATGAAAAACAAGCCTCAACTAGACGAAAATAAGTTCGGGGGCCCAAAACCCTAGCAGGTTAACCAATGAGGATGAGAAAACCCTAATTTTTAGGCTTAAAAGGGGCCTGAGGGGTCACTTTCAAGTCACTTTCAAACACCTCCAATAGTAATCTCAAGATTTGAGCTCAGACCTCCTGACGATATGGCGCAACGACAACTTCCTTTGCACATTTCAGATCGAGTTCGGACGTACCAGCGGCCACCTAGCATTGGGGCACTGGTAAGTGGTCCTTACTCGAGCTTTGTTTTCATTTATTGCTTCAATTAATGCCTTTGCAAAGATCGTCCGGTCTGGGTGGCTCTACTTATAGCACCACCTCTGAAGTCAAGCCTTTCGATTTTCAAAGCTACTGTGGCGGTCTGGGTTTGGAGTTAAAACCTGCCCAGGCTGGGAAGCTGGCGAAGAGTTTACAAAAGTAGCAATGGCGGTGGTGTGATTTTTGTCAAATTGTGCCCTCTAGGTGATAAAGTGCCATGGCAGCCAGGTGGATTTTCTCTTTGGGGCCTAAGCGTGGGTTGATTGAAATCAAGCTGCGGCGCCATCACGGTGCAGCTGACTTTGGAGAATTTTGGATGCTTGATGAGGAATTTTTCAAATTTTTAACATCGTGACCTTTCTTGATGCAGGATGCGGCGAGGGAGCTTTACTCCCGAGAGCATAGGTCACGGGACCTAGCCGGCTACTTGTGAGACCTGAGCGACAGGGACCAGGATCAACTCTAGATTGTGGGGTTGTGGCATATTGTGTATGCGACACCCATTCGCACTCACCTAGGGATGTTGTAAGCGCTGGCCGAGAGATGGCACAGCGAGACATCTTTGTTTCACCTTCCCACTAGTGAGGCCATCGTCACTCTAGAGGATGTTTGGCAGATTTTGCGATTGCCCATTCACGGTTGTCGGACGATTTTTGACATGGGCCGGTAGGTCTAGCCTAATTCATTGCACTAATGAGATTGTGTTTGTAAGGCGGATGTTTCGGCACAAGATCTCACTTCCTCCTACCAGCCCCAGGTGATTGTAAGCCATTATTTGGGCCTTGGCCGCACGATGAGCGGTGCTTTGGTCATTAAGGGTATTGCTAGGAGTAGATGGTGTGTGAGACAGACCAGTCGTTTGCTTGGAGGCTTCCATTCTTCTCTTCCTTTATAAGGGCCCTCCATGAGTATGTCATGGTGACGGGGTAGGGGCCAGCTACATTGAACACAGGCACATTGTTGTGCTCTGACCACACATTGTTTTCAATTTTGGGTGATACGGATGATCCCTCTTGTACTTATTATAGAGGTGGTGTCATCTTTTACACACACCCGGTGAGCACAGATCACTTACTGGGAGGTGGGGTCCTATGAGCGGATGTGGGTTTTGCTTGGCGACCCTACCTTGGTGGCACAGATGAGTCAGTGATGTCGATCGGATGTTCTGTGCCACCAAGACCATTTGAGGGGCAGGAGCACTATGCTTGAGAGGTGCCTGCAGGCATGTGCAGCGTCGGTTTGAGGGGCCACAAGTTGTCGGATGATGGCTATAGCAATTTGTGCTTCACCTTCACCATGACATAGGTTTCATGGGGCAATACATTATTTGCTTAGGAATTGACGTTTTTACTGATAGTTGGTGACATGGGCCCTATGATTGAGGAGCTATGAGTCTAGGCACTACCTGAAATTATAAAGTTGATACGGCCTCTCTTGAGTTGTGATTCCGGTGCATTTCTAGTCTACGAGAGGTTGGGGCGGGAGGGAGGGAGGGCGAGGAAGGCCAATTCATCAGACTGCCATTTTTTCCTCCAATCTAGCCAGATCAGGAAGATGTGCACATGCAGGACCAACAGTAGGTGCCACCAGTCCCACCATGAGCTAAGGGTGAGGATCAGCCTCATGTTTAGCCTCAGGTATAGCCATGGGTACAACTAATAGGACAAGCGAATGCTTGAGATGTGCTGATTGCATAGTTACAGGCTCAGATCCAAGCCATGACATCTGAGAGAGATCAGGTGAGGTCCGAGAGAGAGCAGCTCATAGTTAAGAGAGATCAAGCTATACAATAGAGACAGACAGCCACAGAGCTAGGCATGAGACAACAGCTAAAGATCATGGCAGCCTCCTCCTCCTAGGGTACAATGTTAGTTTGATCCTATAGGGATGTCATCTGAGAGGCAAAGTATTATCGGTGGTTTATCCTTGAGGCCCGTACCTAGGCCGGAGGCGGGTACTGAGGTACTCGATGGGCTATTACAAAACTAAGCGGTCATGGTGACAGGGGCGAGGGCAGTATTCATAGGGACCAAGCTTGATCGAGATGTTATGATACTTTTTTGTGCCTTATGGGCTCATTTTTGATAGCCCGATGGGCCTTTTGTACTGATTGACATATATGTATAGTGATCTGTTTTATTCTTTGTACTATGACAGTTATTGTGGGTGATATATGTGGTGATGATGATGATTTTGATGTACAATGTGTTATCTTTATTTCAGCATGTGTGGTTTCTACTTCTATATGTTATGGATGCATTTATTTCTAATGATGTATGCATTATGATTATGAATAACAGATCTATATTATGTTAACCTATTATATGTAAAATGTGGTGTAATGATACTATCTATATGATGATCTATTTATGTTGATGCAAATGGGATGGTGTAATGCAAATGTGATATGAATTGTAATATGCAAAATGAAATGTTATGTGAATCATGTGAAATGATATGTGACTTATGTTTATAAATGATTATGGATGCATATACGCTTTATATGTGATGGAATATTTATGATGTTATTTATGGGATGACATGGATGATGTAAATGCGATGGTCCTGATATGATGCAAATGAGATGGTGTAATGCAACTGAGATGGTTTTATGGGATGCTTAGAATAACAAATGCTATTATCCTAAACATATTGAATGATGATGTAATGTATGTGATGTATTTAATATGATGTAATGATATGCAATGATATGATAATGTTTTATGCAAGATGGACCAAATGTGTGAGATGACTTTATGATGTTATACAACTATGTATGCAATGGATTATTTATAATGCTTATATACCTATTGTGTATGATTATGCATTATGTGATAATGGTGAAATGATTATGAAATGCTTATGCAAATGAATGTTATGCAATGATATATGCAATGTTATGCAATGTAATGGATGAGATTCTATAAAATGGATGTGTCTATCTATGAAGAATGCCTATGATAACCTATTTATATGATGATTGAAATGCAATGCATGTGTTTCCTATATGATATGTTTATGCATTATGGTAATGGTTTGTGGATGCAGGATCGATGACGATGATGGTGAAGATGATCAACTATCATAGTACCTTGTTAGTGCGGTTAGCAAGAAAAGAATAAGTCATTTCAACAAGACACAAGATGATGCAAATTCAAATGAGGATGATGATGATGATGATTACTTGCTGAGGAATTGGTATTTTCAAAAGGGCCAAATTTTCTTATGTTTGATAATGCATGTGGTACGATGCATCAAGGTATAGGAAACCAAGATGGCATTGTACCTAGTGTGATGGACTTTGACTTGACAATTAGATAGGAGTATCTTTGTTCATACCTGACATACGAAAACCTTTCTAGGATGCACTTTAGAAGTTCAAAACACCTTAGACCAAAACATGGAAAGGTAAACCTATCCATGCAATAGTCAACAAGTTGTACAAAACCTCCTCCATACATACTTAACCAAGCAAGTATTCACCAAGGTTATATTACAAGAACATCCAACAAGCATAGTAGACAAAAGATAATAATTGTTGCTCCATTCCTATTTCTCTAAATCCTTTGCTCAGATATCATCGAGAGGTCCTTGGAATGAGCACAAATAAGATAAGTCAAAAGATAAAGACCACATAAACAAACAAGCTAATTCTCTTCAACACCATTAACGAGAAGAGGATGTGTTTTTAAGGATAAGAATCAAAAATATTGCCAATAGATAATGCCCATTGTAGGAAGGATTCATCCTAGGACATGTTAGTGGATGGTGGCACATCATTCCATTTATCCAAAATATTCTAAATGATGATTGATATGGGACCAATTGGATGATAGGTTATCGATACGAAGAGATGACCAACTTGCTTATGCACTGACCTAGACCTGAGACTTGACGTTTTGAGCTTTTATCTTTCACCCTACTAGACTTGTTTCTGATTTCCTTACAAAAGATTGAGGGTGACGATAATTTATTACGGATGGTGTTATTGCGAGTGCAAGCGAGATGAGGTGGATGGATTTTTTTGATCTTTTGCAATGTTTTGAGGTTGTTTTTGGTATTTTTCAAGATTTTTCAAATCTTTTGATTTTTTATTTTCAAATTCTTTGGGGTTTACTAAGATTTTGACCAAGAGACTAACCTAAAGACCTATCCTAGGGGCCTCGGGGGCTCATCAACAGATTAGCCTTGCCTACGCTATACACATAGAGACCACGTAGTTCGACAAGATGACTCTATTTTTTGGCTTTTTGATTGACTTTTTGACCTGTTTTGGGATTTTGATAATTTTTTGATGTTTTTAGAATTTTTGATGTTTTGATGTTTTTGGATTGTTTTGATTGTTTTTTATGTTTTTGGATTTTCTGATTTGAGGACTTTAAGAATATACATGAATTCGATACAATGAGAACATGCCCCCAACATGATGCAATAGACTACTCTGATAAAGGTAGGACAAACTAACCTTAAGGATGTGCCAAGTAGTACTAGGAGGAATCATGATACAGACACAGGACCAAGCTATGGTGTAGATGCGAGTGGATGAGTGATGGATGGAGACCTAAATGCGATGGATGATGGAAGTGAAATGGATGGATGATGCAAAACAAGCTATAAAGATCCTAGTGGATGGAACATGTTTATTTATGCAAGACGCCTATTTGCCAGGTTTTTACCAAGGTACTTGTCCAAAGTGCCACCGAAGTGGTTTTCACTAGAGGATGATTCTTTTCTTTACTATTTTTTTATCTTTCTTTTTTTTTTGGATTTTTTGCTTTTTGATTTTGTTGTTACCGAACACATTTGCTTTGATTTCCAGCGGAAATAACCATTTTTTCAAGACATTTTCTAATTTTTTTTATTATTTTTGGTTCTATACCTTGAAAGATTTAGGCATAAAACTTTTTGAGATCAGAGCTATTTATGGGCTCTTTCAGAAGTTCCCGTTTGGGTGTTGATAACTGATATTCCCCTGACTTGTAACTTGTTGTGATGATGAATGGTCCCAACCAATTGGGTTCAAATTTTCCTTTGCTGCTTGGGTTTTGGACATTCTTCTAATTTTCTTTTAAGACTAGTTCTCCAACTTCGAATGTCCTACTTCTAATTTTCTTATTGTAGCTCCTTTTGAGTCTATTCTGATAGAATTTTAAATGATTCAAAGCATCTATACATTGCTCATCCAATAGCTCCAGCTCATTTAATCTTGATACTCAGTACTCTTCATCTGTGATGAGGTTTTGCAGTGATATCCTAAGTGATGGGAGCTCAATCTCAATGGGGAGTACTACTTCTGATCTGTAGACCAGGGAGAAAGGGGTGGCACCAGTGGGTGTGCGGATATTGGTTCGATAGGCCCAGAGGGTGGGATTAAGCTATAGATGCTAGTCACGACCTGCGTCATTGACCATTTTCTTGAGGATTTTCAAAATGGTTTTGTTTGTAGCTTACACTTGGCCATTGCCTTGGGGATAGTATGAAGTGGAGAAGCGATGTTGGATTTTGAATTTCTCGCATAAGTCACGAACCTCCTAATTCTTGAATGGTGTCCCATTATCTGACATAATGGCTTGTGGAACACCATATTGGCAAAAGAGATAGTTTAGGATGAACTTTGAAATCTGCTTCCTAGTTATATACGTCATGGGTATGGCTTCCGCCCACTTAGTAAAGTACTTCATTGAGGTTATGATGAATTTGTGGCTATTAAAGATGAAGTGGGTGCAATTTTGCCAATGAGATCAAGTCCCCACTATGAAAAGGACCATGGTGTGATGATAGGATGGAGCTCTTAGGATGGAACATGGATGAGGTCCCCATGATGTTGACATTGTAGACACCTTTTGGCATAGTCATGTGCTTCTCATTCCATTGTGGGCCAATAATACCCCATTCTTAGCAATTTATTAGCTATGGTCATTCCACTCGAGTGTGAACCATAGATAACATTGTGTACTTCAGTTAGAGCGGTTAATGCCTCCTTAATGTTTAAGCAGTGTAGTAGGGTTCCTTCTATGCTTCTACGATACAGGGTATCACCTAGGATGAAAAATCTGGATGCCTTTTTAACAAAGGTTCATTTGAGGTTTGATGGTAAGTTAGTGGGTATGACTCCTATACGAAGGTATGTGTAAATGTCATGATACCAAGGATCACTGGAACCAACAATTTTTCACACATATTTTGATTTTGGTACCTCGAACACAAGTACAAGAAGATGCTCAATCAAAAATTCATATTTTGGAATGTTGTGGGGGATATCGAGCAAGGATCCAATTGTTTCCATGGCATCCGCTGCTCTGTTGTTGGTTTTGGGAATCTGCTCGAATGTTATTTCTATGAAAGATTCTTTGAGAGTCTCCACTAATTTCTTGTATGGAGTGAGCTTGTCATCCTTGGTCTGGTATTCATCGTTTACTTGATTTATGATCAATTGAGTGTCTCCATACACTTTGAGAGCTATGATGTTCCACTGTACTACTATCCTAAGACCTATAGTCAAAGCCTCATATTCTGCGATGTTATTGGTGTAGGGAAATGCCAGTTTGTAGGACCTTGGTACACAATCCCCTTGTGGTGTAATAAAGAAAACACCAACTCCTGATCCATGTTGTGTGTTTGAGCCATCAAAGTATAGTTTCCAGTGGTTAGCTACGTTGAGATTGAAAATGGATTCATCTGGAAACTCTAAGACAAGAGGGTTCTCTGAATAGATTGGTGCTTCAGCCAATTGGTCTGCAATGACTTGGCCCTTGATTGCTTTCCGCTCCACGTATTCAATGTCCTATTTTGATAGTATCATCACCATTTTCCATTCTTCACATGAGCATTCCTTTGATAGTAGATACTTGAGAGGGTCGATTTTGGCGATGAGCTTTATTTTGTGTGCCAACGTGTAATGTCTGAATTTTTGTGATGCAAACACTACTGCGAGGCATGCTTTATCGATGAATGAGTAGTTTAGCTCATGACCAACCATTGTCCTACTGATGTAATATATAGCCCTTTCCATTCTATTTTTGTCATGCTGAGCTAAGAGGGCTCCAAGGGCTGCTGCTATTGTTGACACATATAGAATCAATGGATTTCTTGGGATTGGTGGCATTAAAACTAGTGGTGTTAGTAGATATTCTTTGATTTTGTTAAATGCCTCTTCACACTTGGCATCCCATCTGTACGCTACTCCCTTGTGGAGTAGGTGAGAGTATGGGTTATGTTTGTCTGCCAATTGTGCTATGAATTGTCGAATGGATTGGAGTCTGCCTTGGAGACCTCTCAATTGTTTTAATGTTTTTGGTGCCTCCATCTCGAGGATTGCTTTTACTTTTGCTGGATCCACCTCGATGCCTCTCATTAACACTATATATCCTAGCAATTTTCTTGATTGTATGCCGAAGACGCACTTCTTTGGGTTTAGTCTAGCCTTGTACTCCTCCAGTCTGTCAAAGATGGTACTTAGGGTTGCTATGTGATCTTTTCTCTTTCTTGACTTAGCTAGAATGCCTTCAACATAGTCTTCGACTATTTTATGAATCATATCGTGGAATATCAATATCATGGCCCTTTGATACGTTTCTCTTGCATTTTTTAAGTTGAATGGCATCATATTCCAACAATAGGTCCCCCATGGACAAGTGAAAGTTGTCTTATGTTGGTCCTCCTTAGCTATCATGATCTGATTGTACCCTAAGAATTCATCCATTAGTGATAACATCTCATGTCCTGTTGTCATGTCTACTATCATGTCGATGTTGGGAAGTAGGAAGTCATCTTTTGGACATGCCTTGTTCAAATCTCTGAAGTCTGTGCAGATTCTGATATTTCTGTCGTGTTTTGAAACATGTACCAAGTTTGACACCCATTCTAGATAATTGACTGGTCAGATGAATCCTACATCTAATAGCTTTTTTAGCTCCATTTTGACTAATAGAGTGATCTAAGGGTGCATTTTTTGAAGCTTTTGTTTGATCGGCTTTGCTTCTGGATACACTGCTAAGTGATGAACAACGGTCTCTGGATCAAGCCCTGGCATGTCAGCATAACTCCATGTGAAGTTTATTTGTCTTTCCCTTAGGAATGCTGCTAGGAGCTCTTTCTCTTTTGATAGTAGTTATTCTGTGTAGAATGTGATATGTGGGGTCTCCTCTATTCCTAGGTTGACTGGATTGCATTTTTCTGCCAATGCTGCCAACTTTTCCTGATGAATAGATCTTAAAGGAAGATTGAATCCCCCATCCTCAGGCACCTTAGAGAGGTTTTCATTGTTGGATACATCCTTTCTTTTTACTTTTTTCTAGTCCAAGAGTGCCACAGTGTGGTTTTCACTCAAGGAATTGGATATTATTCTTAATTTCTTGCTTTTACGATTGAAGGATTTAATCATTTCCCCATAATAGGTAGTGTGTCCAAATCTATTATGAACTCTACTTTATGGTCCCCATCTGGAATATTATCCCACAATCCCATGGATTCCGAGCGTGCCTCATCATTTTTGAATGTATCAAGAACCGATGGTCCTTGTTGGTCATAGTTGTTGAGTTGGGGATATACTAAGTGGATCTCATGATTTTTTTGGTCTGGTTCAACGGATAGGGTACTAATCATGCAAAAAGTGGTATCTTCAAATAGCCTAGGTAGATTGGTCATGGTATCCTCGTCGTCGCTACTATTATAAATGTCGGTTATAAAGTTTTGTATATCTTTACCTATGGATACTGGTAGTCGTAGTTCTGTTGTTGTTGGCTAAGGAGGATTATTAACCATTCTAACTGGAGGACTTCGACCACATATGGTTATACACGGAGGGGTACATCCAAGGCCAAGATTTTTTATTAGTCATGTCTCCTGTATGATAGGTATTATAAGCCCATTGTCATTTTGTCCTAGTCTTTGATTTCTGTCGTAGCCCATTGTGAGCATCATTTGTAGACCCTTACTTCTATCATCCATTGGTAATTCAGGTGCTAGTCTTTCATCTTGATATAACATGTGAGATGGATCTTCCTCAATAACTTCTTGCCCAAGATCTCCCCAGCTTATGAATTCAGGATAGTTTTCAGGTGACGTTTGGGATGTGGAGGCTTCATTTATTTGCGGGTGTCCCCATGATCTAGGAGATTGTGGTAACTCTCCTACCACAAAAGCATTATTAGGGAGTTTGTAATTTCCACAGCCGTTATCTTGGATAATGAGTTTGATGTCAGAGATGGTGGGAATGGTGGGAGTGGCAGGTGTCTCTGTCGCAGAAGTGGATGTGAGAGTGGCGGGATCAATGTATGGTGTGGATGGGCCCTCATCATTTTTTGGTACTTGGGGGATTTTTTAATACTTTGCTTCAAGATTTTTGCAATATGAGAAAGGTTCAGGATCTCTATGGATGGTAACTTCTTGTCCATTATGTGTAAATTTCACACACTGGTGGAAAGTTGATGCTACTACTTTCATTGCATGGATCCATGGACGCCCTAGGAGGATATTATATGGTAAGTCAAGATCCAAGGCCTGAAAAGTGGTTTCCATGATGGTAGGCCCTACTTGAATAGGGAGTTTGATTGTTCCCTGAGATACTCTTTCTTGATCATCATATGCTCTTATTGTGATACCCTTTCCTTTGTCGATGGAATCTTCTAATATTTTCAACTGCTTGATGAGGCTAAGAGAACATATATTCAAACCCACACCTCCATCCACCAAGACCATTTTGATTTTGCTCTTATGTACTATGGATTTTAGGTGAAGTGCATGATTATGAGATGGTTGAGCAGGGAAATCCTAGTTAGAGAATGTAAGGAGATTAGGTGTAATGATATTTCCAACCATAGCTTGGAATTGCTCTGCATCAAGGTCTATGGGGACAATGGATGAGGCCAACGCTTCTTCAAGGATTTTCCTATGGGAAGATGAGATTTTTAGCAACTCCATGATGGATATTTGCATTGGTGTTCTCTTAAGTTGATCTAGGAAATTATAGCCATTAGGAACAGATCTAGATGCGATGACTTTGTTTGGCTGGGATGATCCCACGATGGTTACTTTGCCACCTCTTGTGGTGACTCCACAATCTTCAGAATAGGCGCCTTTGATAGTAATGACCATGCAGTTTTCATTTAGGGAGGCAACGACTATTTCATACACATGATTTACTTTTGAGTGGGTGCCTTTCCCTTTATCATTTTTATTCCCTTTGTTGCCATGATTTGGCATCGGATTCGTATATATCTTAAGATCTTGATTTCTTGTAGGTTGTTCCACATTTATGATTCTTTTATCGATGAGATCTTGGATGATTTTTTTCAATCTCATGCAACTGTTTGTGGTATGGCCTTTGATTTTATGGAATTTTCAAAGTTGATTTTCATTATACCAAGGAGGTTTCACATCTGGTTCTTGGTAATTCTCAAATGTAGGAGGATTGATGATTTTTTCATCTATCAACTTTTTCATTATGTCCTCAAGTGGTTCCCCCAAAGTGGTGTATTTTTGCATGGGATAACTCTTGTGTTGAGGTGGTCCTCTTTGCTCATTGAGATTATTGATTGTTGGATTGTTGTTTGGTTGGTGTGTTGTGTGATGAGTGTTTTGGTGTTGTGTTTGGATTTGTGGTGTAGGTGTATGTTGGTGAAGAGCACTAATGACTACCTTGGCATCGATGACACCATCATTAGTAATGTTTTTGTTCCTTTCCCACGTGCGAGGTCTATCAATGTAATTGGATGGTGGGCAGTTGTTTTGTTGTTTGGCGTATGATGTTTATTTCGCAGGTTGATTCATAAGGGCTCTTTCGATGCTGAGCGCCTTGGGGATCAACTGATCATATGTGGTGATGCCCTGAACCTTGAGATGAAATGCCAAGCAGCCTTCAAGGTTGGCTATGATGGTGTAAACTTGTTCTTCTAGCATGGTCCACTTGCTCTGATTGGCCTTGGATCACCATTGTTGTAGGAATGAAGTGAATGATTCACCCTTTCCTTATTTCAGAGCTGAGAGTTCTTCTAGACTAACATCCATTGCAATATTTCATGCATAGTTTTTTATGAATGTGTCCATAATTTCTTGGAATGATCTAATGCCTGAAGGTAAGCGAGAGCCATAGCGTGGCCTGCCAAGCTCCTAGGGAATAGCCACATCAGATAAGTATCATCATATGTGACTTCCATGCAATAAACTTGGAATTCCCTAATGTGATCTTTAGGGTTTCCCATCCCTTGATATTTGTCAAATTTGGGGATTTCAAATCCCTTGGGGAATGGTTTCATCACTAGGCTTCTATCGAATGGATACAAACACAAGTTGCTTGGTGTCTTTGTTGTTCACCCTAATTGAAGATCGAGCACTTATTGTGAGAGTAACTTGATTTGTGCCATCACATCATTTTGCAGATCAAGGGGTGGGATGAAAGTGTTTTGGGGTGTTTCAGTCGTGGGTTGTATGGGGGGGTTGGTGTTGTTCGATGGTATTTGTATGTTCTGTCAAGCTAGGTAGGCTTCCACCTATTGTTGTATGAACAATTCCTTTTGTTGATCTTGTCGTTGCTGCGCTAAGATTTGTGCTTGCTATTGCACTTGTTGCTATTCCAACAACACTTTTTGTTGTTCCAACAATGCTTGTTGTTGGGCTACCAATTGGGTTGCTTCTTTCTACTCTTGATATTGCTTTATCGCTTGTTGATAGGCTGGAAATTGCGCTGCTTGTCTTTGTGCAATAAGTTGTGCTTGTGGTTGCACTTGATGTGCTTAATATTGGGCATTTTCCTGAGCTTGAGCTTGCACTGCTTGTTTTTGTAATAGAGCTTGTGCTTGAGCAGTCTTTTGTGCTTGCAATGCTTGCAATGCTTGAGCGGCTTGGGAAGCTTCTTCTTGTTGTTGTTGCAATAAAGCTTGGGCTTGTTGCACTTGTAAGGTGACTTGGGCTGCATGGGCAACTTGCGTAGCTTGAGCAGCTTGTTGAGCAGCTAGTTGTACGGATTTTTGTTTTTGCACTTATTGGTATCCCCTTTGAAGAGCAACTTGCAAGGCTGCATTGTATTGATTTGATGTGGTGGAAGTGGTGGTGGATTTGGAATAGCGTTAGTGATGAGTGATGATGTCATGTTTATGTTTTGAGTGATAGATGGTGGTGTTGATGTGGTGGTTGGTCCTTGGGAGATCATGCTTTGTGATGTTATGAGGGTGTTTTATGGTGTTGCAATTGCTTGTGCATTTGTTGTTTGTTTTTGAGATATCGACGACAAATTTTGAGCATTTGGTATAATGCTTTGATTCATATTTGGGATGTTGGTAGAGGGGGAAGCCCTAAAGCAAGGAGTGGTGTGGATGATAATGACAATGGTGGAAGAGGTGGAAATGTGAGGGGTGCAAGCTCTTGCAAGAATGTTGTGGTGTCAAATATTCCCCCTGGTCCGAACATATCTCCCTCCTCTTGTGAATTTGTGAGGAGAGGATTTTGAGGTGTTGCACGAAAAAATGATGATGATGGATCTTGATGGAAAGTGAGGGGAACAATCTTATGTAATGATTTTTCAAGTATGTTTTGTTCCAAGGTGGTATTTGCATCCAAGTTTTGATTATTAACAAGGGGGTGTGCTTGAATAGCATTGAGAAATGTGTTTCCCTTATTAACATTGGGTTGGGTTGGAGCAAAAGATGTCGTGATCTGCGGAATGTTTTGGGTGATGTTTTGGGATGGGGGTGTGGATGAGATGGGAATGGTGGATGATATTGGAGGAAATGTTGTCTCCACTATGGTAATCACATCAAAATTTGAAGGTAACTTGGCCCCTTGTTTTGCTAGCTCAAGCATTTATAATGAAGGGTTAAGCCTCATCATGATGTTGATGATTTTATGGTTGTCCAGATTTTGGAGCATTCAGTTATTTCTTCGTGAGACATCCCAAAGGTAAGATCTTCTCCTTGGGTTTCCTCTTGCGGATTTTGGGATGATGAAATGATCAAAGGATTGCTTGATTCAGCGGGATTCATTTCAGTGTTTGTTTGACTAAGATCACTTGAAGCGGGTGTTTCTTTGTTGGCTTCCATACTCTTCTTGTATTGAGATCTAGTTTGAACCATAAAACAAGGATCAATTTTCAAGAGTAGGAGGGATGAATCTCTTGATTCTTTGGATTGATCTTTACTTTATGTCCAAAGTAGAAAATTTTAGGATATCTTAAGGATCGAAAGGTGATATGATGATGTGGATGTTATGGTATTTTGATAAATCTTGATGGGGGATGCTAGGCTCTTGGGAATTTTGGATATGTTTCGGATATTGATTTTGATTTGATTTTGGATTTGGGATTTTTCCTTGATTTTGATTTTGAACAAAAAGACCCTAAGATGTTGGATGATTATCTAAGGGATAGATTTGTTTCAAAGGAGGATAATTTGAATATGTGTGGGGAGAAGGATGCATCTACCCACACCTATTCAAAACAAGATGATAGTTTCACTAAGCATATGAAGAAGGATTCATCCACATATACTAATCTAAAAAAGATGATTTTGATAACTTTGAATAAGCATATGCAAAAGGATGCATCTACATATACCTATCCAAAGGTGATTTTGATAAAGTTTTCAAGGATTTAGTCCCAAAGATTTGATGATTTTGTTTTTTCCAAAAAGCCTAGCATTAAGGATGATTTCAAGATTTCTCCAAAAGGTGATGATGAGATGATTTTTGTTTTGATGTTTGAAGGGTGGATGAAAAGATTTTAATTTGCTTTGATCCTAAGATGAACCTAAAAAAGAAACTTTGTTTGTCTAGACCTAGGTATTTAAGAGCATACAATGCTTCTATAGACCTTTGTAACCAAGAAACAATTACCTGTGGACATATATTTTTGGATTTTGAACCAATGACTTTTGTTTTGGGATTTGGATTTTTTGGAAATCGTGAGTCTTCAACACACATGAAAGTTCATTTTGCTTAGCTTTGCTTAATGGCTTTATTTTACTAAAAACACTTTCTTTGATTAAGTTTTCAAACTAAGGTGACCAATGTCTTAATTTATTCAAACCCCACAAGATATGTCATGTGGAAATTCAATGAACTTAAGGCAAGGGTTTTCCTATTGTTTACTTAAGTAGACAAATCGAGATGTAGTCCAATGTTTAGAAACCTCTAAGGATGTAAGTCCCAAGGGCAAGCAATAACATATGGATAGAGTCAATTGTATTTGTCTCCAAAAGGGTTTGAAATTTGGATGATGATGTTAAGTGTTTGTTTCCAAGATGTTTTTGATTAAGCAATGCATTTTGTAACCTAAGAATAAGTATAATTCTATGGATGTGTAAGACAATATTTGTTGGATTCCCATTTGGACAAGTCCAACTATACTTATCTTTAGCGAATGGTTAGATGCTTGACCCCACTGGCTCCCCTCCACGACACTCACTTATAATGGGCAGCCAAGCATCAATACCCATGAAACTCCCATGGCATGTTTTCCATTTCTACTAAAAGACCGTAAAAGTGTGGGGTGGCTTCAGAACGACCATTCTTGCACCAACAAATAGTTTAAAGGATTGTTGAAAATTCTAGTACATGGGTTTTAGTAAGGTCTTTCCATTCGTGGAGATTGAACCATATGACAAGAGTCCCCTTTCAGATCCATCTTGTCAGAATCAACTGCATGATATTGGCGTTTACTCCAATACCCACATTTATATACCAGTTGGAAATACTCTTGGCTTTAGAGTGTTACCAATTGAGTCATTCCCTTGGGTGAGTACTTTTTCCCTAAGGTAGGCCCTCTAGGATAAAAAAAAGTGAGTGAAAACAATATTCATAACTCGATCAATCTTTGTTGGAAACAAAGAGAGAATATATGCAATAATGCCCCGACTCACACTCGCACAAGATTTTTTTCAATTTTTAAAACCCAAATCGAAGTGTGGAGGCAATTGCTTTGTCTCACCCTAAAGTCACAAAAAAGGCCTTTTGATTCTCAAGATCGCTATAAAGTGCAAGAGAAGCGCATACGTCCTTTTTCAATGCCTTTAGTTTAAGTAAGCCTTCACGAAAAACAAAGTTGCACTTGTTCTTTTTAAATCAACAAAGAAAAGTGAGTTCTTTTTAAGCACCAAAAGACAAGTGAGACATTTTGTTCAATTGTTAACTAAAAACAAACTTTAGTATGTTGTGGTCCTAATGTTAATTTTAGCCTTTTGCAAGAAATGGAAAGATTCTTTTTAAGCCCAAATGAAATTAATGTCCTAAGGAAGAAGTGATAACAATTTCTTAAAAAGTGTAAGCAAACACTAAAGTGTTCAAAAACACTTTGATTTGATGAAACATCCTCTTCATGCCTCTCCTTTCTTCATTTTCGATTTCCAACCTACAAGGAAAAAATTAGTCAAATTCTAGAAAATACAGAGATGAAAAAAATAGAAAACAGAAGAAAAATTGATCATTAATCAAAAAGCATGTGCTAAAATTTATTCTCCACTTTTTACTCCCTTCTAGTAGTGCAATTCATGACTATGTCAGAGTTTGATTTCTGAGCAGTTCCCTCACAATGCCACTTATCAATCAATGTCACTTTGTGTCAGGGCAGTGAGCTCAACTATGTCGTAGTTTTGCCCAGTGTCGCTGTTTGGTTTTTTTTGTAAATCCCTGTGAGTCAAATGGTTGAGCGGGGGAGTTAGAAATTCAAATATTTGGGCGGGAAGAGTCCAGTGTCACAGTTTGAATTTCAAGTGGTGCCATATAGCGAAGATGAAGAGTCAATGGTGCCAAAACAACAACGCTGAGCTCCCAGCATTGGAATTTTCTGTGTATAAGCAAAAATGCAAAAAATTTAAGAAAAGATGATAAAGAATGATATCCAACCCTCCTTCTAGCACCAAATGTGCGAGCCCTAATCCTAGTACCTGCAAAACAACATGAATAAACAAGTTAAACAAGAGATTGCAAGCTAAAACAAGGATTCCCCATGAAATCTATTTACAAACTTCAAATTAGTAAAGAAAATGATGAAGAACACAATAAAACAAGAAAATATAGATTCAATCCTAATTAAATAGAAAACACATGATCCCATGGGGGAATTGGTGCCAATTTGATGTGAAAATTGGCCCTTTCCCAATTCTTAAGATGCAAGCTTGATATATTGATGGAGATTGATCCACTTTGATGGTGAAGAATGAGATCTCCAAGCCAAAATCTGCAAAAAACCTATTAGAACTCAATATTGATGGATGGAAATGGCTAAATATTTTAGCATAATAACTTTGCATAATTTGTGGTGGATCTAATGAGGATATGAGCCCTTTATTTATAGAATTCCAAGATGGATGAATGTCCAAATTTGAGCAATGTGGGACTAACATTCATCCAATGGCATGATGCCACTTGTCAATCTATGAATGGATGGAAGATGTGCAAGATTTGGGGATTGTGCCAATAAATGCATGTTTTTTAATTTCAAATTTGTTGAAATGACTTGCAAGAGAGAAAGGAAATTACAATAAATTCCACTTGGCTCAAGACAAAGGACATGTAAGATGAAGTTATTGCCTTGTTGGATGTACATGTTGACTTGGAATTTTTGAATTCAAATTTGGAGAATATTCCAAAAGATGCCTTGTGAGGAAAATAGAGATTTAATAAATGAATTAAATCTATTTTCATATGCAACTTGAAAATCTAGAGGATGGGACATGAGATGAGATTAAATTAATCCAGGGTTAATTAATTTAATAGGAGATGTTAGATGATGTGACCTATTTGACCCAAATTTATGGATTTATTTAAATCAAATAAGGGAGGAATATGATAAGAGATTAATTAAATAAGGATTTTCATTTATTTAATTAAAAGAGATGGTGTTAGATTAAATCAAATAAGGTTTTAATTTATTTAATTTAATGGATAGACTTTAGAGATTTAATCAAATAAAATTAATTATTTAATTAAATAGGGATAATTAGATCAGATGGATTGATTTAATTAACAAGAGAGATTGTCATATCAAGACCGTTGTGGGGTAGCGGTATGGTAGGGTTCACATTATCGCCACCCCACGCACACCCCTTTGGACTCCTGTGGGACAACGAGTTAATTCTAGTGGTTGAGTGATTGTTCACCGCCATACCATAGTGTCACTGTTTACCCCTTGTAGGGTTGTGGTTTACTTTAGTTGTTAACATGTTCTCACCACCACCCTGTGCTATTCATATTTGGTTATTGTGTTATTACAGTAAGCATTTTTACATTGACCTACCTCTATTGACGGTTGTAGTAGTGTAGTATTGGATTTTATTATGAATGTATTATTTTAGATATCATTTTATTGAAAATATTGAATTTTTTTCTAATTTTGAAGTCTCTTAGTTTTAGTTTTCAATGTCAGTTAGACCTAAGATATCATTTATTTGTTTATAATTAGGAGCCTTAGTTCACCTAATGTTAAGATATATATATATGTGTATTATTAAATCACAGATGTTCATTATATGTTTGCATCTAGAGAACATATAGGACATACAAAAATTCTATTCTAACTAAACAAAATTAATTTCAAATTTTCAACCAAAGTAAGAAAACTAAGAAGAATGATTGAACCTAACTTTAAATTCACTTCAAATTAGTAGTTGACATCTCAAGTTTTGTATACAATGTACCAAAAGAATAATGATGATTACATTCAAAAATGTATCAGTAAAACAAAAGTGAATAAGCATACCTATACTTAGATCTTTATTACATTCAATAATAAATTACACCATACATATAACCAAATTTTAGGTGACAATCTAACCTCTTAAGGTGAAAAAACATCATCATAATCATTTTCATTACCAACAAGATCAAAATACTAATCACTCATTCTTGCATCTGCTTGGTTTTCTTCCTCATCCTCATCTATGACATGCAATGCATTCTCTCTCCCATTCTCTTCATTGGTAATCAAAATGTCTTCTTCAAACACTCCATCATCATCTTCATCCACTTCTTCAAATATTTCTTGTAAATTAACATATTTCCCACCAAAAATTATATCAACAACTTCCATGCATTTTCATTTTGAATGAGATTATGTTTGAATAACATATGACCATCCTGGGCTTCTTACATCATCAATTAAAAATTATTGGTTAATTTGAAGAGAGGAAACATCTGGATCATCTGTCTCTAATAAAAAATGTCTTATATTAGTGCATACAAATCCATACTCATCAAATTGTACTATGGATGGTCAGATCCACTTACATTTAATAGTATAGGACTCTTTTCACCATATTCCACTTGAATAATTTCTTGGACGAGTCCAACATAAAATTTCTTCTCAGTTTCGTGAAGAAATTCAACACTAACAACACAATCAAAATTTGTCTTTCCTTCATCTTTTTCTTCCACTCTTAAATGACTACCATAGGCCCACATTCCACTTACATACAAATACATACTCATCAAATTGTACTATGGATGGTCAGATCCACTTACATTTAATAGTATAGGACTCTTTTCACCATATTCCACTTGAATAATTTCTTGGACGAATCCAACATAAAATTTCTTCTCAGTTTCGTGAAGAAATTCAACACTAACAACACAATCACAATTTGTCTTTCCTTTGTCTTTTTCTTCCACTCTTAAATGACTACCATAGGCCCACATTCCACTTAAACGCATAGCCCATAAATGTGGAGATTGTGAAAGCTCACTTTCATCCATTTTTATATCTTAACCTTCTTCTTTTGCATCATTGACTACATTAGTAATCCATTCTTCAAATTTTGGAAAAGAATCACCTCTAATCAAATCATCATGGCATCAGTGATTTTGAGGTCGATGTTGCATCCAAGATTGATTGTATTCATCGTATTTTCTACATAGAATATTAATGTACAAATAGTAAGATTAATAATATACTTGTGTAAATGCAATTGAGTAAATAAATTATTATGTAATTTTTTTTTACTTGTGTCAATTATCAAATGAAGATGTGTTTTGAAGAATATAGGCATGTATCACACTTGTTTCTTGATGTGATAGCTTGAAGTGAAATCCATTTCCTTCTAATACTTCACTTGCAACTCTCTTCTTCATCATCATCCCAAACACGTCGATTGAAATTTCTAAAATCCTTCATATATTCTGTGAAAAATCTTATGGCCTCTTGCATTGAATATCCTTCAGACATGCTGCCTTCTGATTTTTCCCTAATACGAACAAATTTTTCAAAACCTTCATATATCATTCTATACCTAGATACATCATTTTGTTCTTATTGGGCCACAATGCTCTAGATCATATTCTAGATGTATCAAAATATGCATATAAATGTTAAATATTGTTGGTGGAAATTATCTTTCCAATATACAAAGGACTTCAACAATCTCCTCCTTCAAACTATCAAAGTTTGAAGGATCTAATACATGTAAACTCATTCTCTTTAATATTACGCCCAACCTTATAACTTCCAATCTTGGCCCCTTTTCCAAACTTAATATATTTACCACAATGGGTAAAATATTTTCCATTATGACATGATATTCATGGTTCTTGAGGTCTCTTAAGCCATTAATGTCAATTTGCATTCTAATACTACTACTTACATATCGAGTGGGACAGTGAGTCTAAGACATCAACTATAAGAATTGTGCACATTGTTCCTTTGTCTAGCCATAAGAAGCAGTAGGTTTTCTATAATTTTAATCATCATATTTTTCAACCCAAATATTTCAATGAATCTTTAGTTGTTGAAAGTCTTCATGTGATGAAATAGTATCAAAAGCACCAAAAAGAGTTTCTATAATAGCATAGGCTATATTTTTCTTAGTATGTCTAATGGCTATATCCTTAATTTATGACAACTTATAGAACATGCACAAAATTTTTACACCTCTTTCATTACATGGATCATATCTACTACCAGCAATCCCATCATTTTCAATAAATGACATTCTTTTTTGTCCATTCTTAGCAATGCAATAACCTATTATTAGAAGTGGTGCTTCACAATTCTCTTCTTGACCATTGAACCATGTTTTTTGTTGATGATATGTATAATCCATTTTAAGGTAAGTAGGATTTCCACAATAAATAAGCTTGTGCAAACTTCTTGAGTGCCTCACAAAATACTTAAAGTTGCAAGCAGGACATCGATGGTATCCATAAACATTGAGACAAAACAATGTGCCATATGCAAGAAGATCGTGAACCATAAATAATAATAAATCTTTTAAAGTGAATTTGATTGAATGACCATCCTTGAAAGATTTAATTGCTTCAATTCCTTTCCACAATTTCATTAGCTCATCATATAATGGCTTTAGATAAGCATCAATTGTATTTGAAGTCACACTTTTCTTTCTTGGTATAATCAATGATAGCATTAAGAAAAATGGTTTAGTTGCTAACCATGGAGGCAAGTTATAATTTATTAAAAACACTAGCCAAGATGACCATTTAATACTTTTATCTAAGAATGGATTCACCCCATGTAGAGCCAAACCAACCTTATATTACAAGGATCATGAGAAAAATTAGGCCATCTATTATCAAATTCCATCCACTTCTTAGAAATAGGCACATGCCATTTTTTTCCATCAATGATCTTATGTTGGGCATGCCATTGCATAAGTTCATCAATGTCTCTACACCTATACATTCAGAGTTATCGTGGGATTACCGAAAAGTGGTGAAAAAGCTTTCTAGGAATCACAACTAATTTCAACCCTTGTCTATACCTCACTTCATGAAATTTCAGACATTCACTCTCACTTACAAGATTCTTGCTAAATAATACACAACCATACACACATGTGTGGATTTTTTGATACCCTAAGCCTAGCTTACTGGTTTTCTTTCTACATTGACTTTGTTTTGTTGGAAAAATAGAGTCAAGTGGTAACAACAAACTTAATAATGCCAATAATTGTACTACAATCTCATTTTTCCAACCAAACATCACTTGCAAGTTAAGAATTTGAAGGATTGTTTTCAAATGACTTAACTTGTAATCAACATACATAAGCTTTAAAGCATCGTTTATCAACTTGTCCCAATCATCGTTTTGAACCTCATTCAACATTCTATAAACTTCAAACCCTTTGTCTAAAATTGTTGCCTCTTCATCTATGTTTGTTGCCACTTCATCTATGTTTGTTGCCTCTTCATCTCTCACACTCTACAATTCTATCATATCTTCATAATAATTGTAATCCTAAGGGCTTATACCACTATGCCCATATCTTATCATATGTTGATAAATTAGACTTCTTTTTCTCACCTTTCCACCAAGACAGTCATTACATGGGCATGGATATTTTTCCATGTCCCTCTCATTGGATAATATCTCATAAAATGCATGGTATTGATTTGTAGTCAACCTTCGACTTTGATCCATTTGTAATTTTCTACACATAGCAACAAAAAATTGTAGACTAAGAGAAAAAAACTATTTTTTTAATTGAAAGGAATTTCCATAGAAATAGAGTTATAAAGATAAAATAAAATAGAGAGTTTAACTAATGAATTGTAAAAAATATATTTTTGTATTTTATATTCAAATTTTTGATTACATTGGATTGCACATCTTTCAAACTCAAAGCATTACTTCACATTGTATAACTAATAACTAGTTGATAGATGGAAAAAATTTAATTACAATATATTTTTTACAAAGTCAACTTAAGCAATTATTCAATTACTTCACATTTCATAACTAATAAATAGGATTAGTTTTGAATTGCATTTTCTTGTCATGGAATTCCATGAGACCACATTTCTTTGAGGCATTTTTTCAAACAGTTCACTGCCTTGTCTATTCTACCACATTTTACATACATGTCTACCAAAGAATTTTATCAAGCAATTCACTATCTTGTTTGTATGGCTAAAATCATAAAACAAGTTCTTTTGAACAAGCTATGGATGCTTGGAAAAAATATATCAAAGCATAATAATAAATAATAGCATAGAAAAGGCAGTGAACTAGTTGAAAAAATTCCTCAAAGAAATGTGGTCTCATGGTGATAGAATGCCATGACAATCCATAGCAATTCACTTGTCATGGCATTCGTCATGGAATTTCATCACCATGAGAACAAATTTCTTTGAGACATTTTTTCCAAAGTTCATTGCCTTGTCTATACTACCACATTTTCATACATCTCCACCAAAGAATTTTATCAAATAGTTCACTACCTTGTTGCTATGGCTAAAAGCCTAAAATAGGTGATTTCGAAAAATCTATGGATGCTTGGAAAAAATATATCAAAGCATAATAGTAAGCAACAAGCTATGGTCTCATAGTCTTTTTTTGGCGTGAAAATTAGTGTGATTTTATTTGCATTTTTTGTAGGTTTTAAATGCATTTTTTTTGGCAATTTTGCTATTTGAAATGGGGAAAAATCTCTGTGGTTAGTTTTGTACATTTTTTAATTGTAGGATTCTCATAGTTAGTGAAAAAGGTAGTGTTCATGAAGGAACAAAAAATATGTGTAGAGCCTTTGAATTATACCCGTACTGTGCAATGACATTGAATCATTTATCAAACCACTTTTTCTTCATAGGGAAACATTTTCTTATGGAGCAGTTGACTGAGACAACTCTTCTTTCAACTAACCACCCTCTCATGAAATCTCATTCAAATTATAATCTTGTATGATCTAATCATAGTAAAGGTGATTATGACACCACTGGCCACTACTACATGGAATCAGTCAAGGAAAGCCAAAGGCCAAAGGATTTTGTAAATAGGTTCAATTGAAGCTGGGAGATCTTAAGAGTTCTCTCCAAATTTTGAAAGGGTTTTGGAGGTCCACCCTGAGAAATGTGGGAGCTTAAAATTTTTAGGCCATATATATGGTTAGCAAGGGCAGGTGAAGAAGGCTAGGGAAATTTTAAGAAAGGAAACTCAGATAGATCCACATGATTCCCATGCATTTATCAAGATGGGTGAGTTATTAATATTGTCAAACCCCAATGCAACCTTAGATTCTCTTAAGATGCCAAAGTCTCTTTTGAAGAAGAGTAGAGAAGAAGTACCCATTCAATTGTTAAACAAAATTTTCGTTCTTCATTTTGAGTGTGATGAACTAGAGTTGGCTCGACAAACTTTTATGGAGGCATTAGGAAATGATGTTCTACCTCTACATAAATCTTTGTGGTCATTTTTTTGAATTTTTTACTTGTAGGATTCTCAAAATTAGTGAAAAAGGTAGTGTTCATGAAGGAATGGAAAATATGCATAGAGCCTTTGAATTATACCCATACTATACAATGGTATTGAATCATTTAGCAAACAATTTTTCTTCACAGGGCAACATTTTCTTGTGGAACAATTGACTGGGATAGCTCTTGTTTCAACTAACTACCCTCTCATGAAATCTCATTCATATTATAATCTTGTAGATCTTATCATAGTAAAGGTGATTATGTCACCACTGGCCACTACTACATGGAATCAGTCAAGGAAAGCTAGAGGCCATAGGATTTTGTGGATAGGTTCAATTCAAGCTTGGAGATCTTAAGAGTTCTCTCTTAAATTTTGAAAAGGTTCTGGAGTTCCACCCTAAGAACTGCAAGAGCTTAAAAGCTATAGGCCATATATATGCTTAGGAAGGGTAGGTAGACAAGGATTTGGAAATTTTAAGAAAGGTAACTCGCATAGATCCATGTGATGCCCATGTATTTATCAAGATGGATGAGTTATTAATATCATTAGACCCCAGTGCATCCTTAGATTCTCTTAAGACAACAAAGTATCTTTTGAAGAAGAGAAAAGAATAAGTGCCCATTCAATTGTTAAACAACAATGGGTTTCTTCATTTTGAGTGTGATGAAATAGAGTTGTCTCTACAAACTTTATGGAGGCATTAGGAAATGGCATTTGGTTTGAATTCATAAATAAAATCCCCAATGCCAATTCTACAATTTTTCCTATTCTCTTTAAGGATATGGAATTATTCCATCAACTAGAAGAAGGTGGTGTTTCACTTGAATTACCATGGGATAAAATCACAACACTATTTAATCTTGCTAGGTTGTTTGAACAACTACATGATACTGAAAAAGAAAATCTTTAATACAAGCTAATATTGTTCAAGTTTCCTAATTATGTGGATGCATATCTATGTCTTGCAACTATAGCTTAGGCTTGGAATGAGATCCAACTAAGCCTAGAATTGATTAGGGATGCACTTTATAAGGTGGATAAAAACTCATCAAATTCTTTATCTATGCTTGGAAAAATAGAACTAAAAATAGATAATTGGCTTAAAGGAAAAGAAACAATTAAAGTTGCACAAAGTGAATCAAATGCAAAGAATTATTATGTTGACATTTCTCTTGGGAATTGGAATTATTTTGCAGATTATAGCAATGAGAGGAGGGTTCCAAAGGTGGAGGCACAACATCTTGAGAAGGCTAGAGAACTATATTGTAAAGTGTAAACACAAAGACCAGGAAATGTTTATGCTACACATGAGGTAGCCATTGTGCTAGCTAAAAGGGGTCAATTTGATATTGCAAAGGAAATTATTACATAGGTACAAGAAGCTGCAATAGGAAACATATTTCTCTAGGTTCTTGATGTGTGGGTAAATCTAGCACATGTTTACTTTCATAAGGACAATTTGCACTTGCAATGAAAATGTATCAAAATTGTTTGAGGAAATTCTATTTTGGCACTGACACCCAAATTTAATTATATTTATCTCGAACACATTATGAAGTAGAACAATGGAAAGATTGTAAAGAACATCATTAAGAGTAGTAGATTGTAACTATTGTAAGTTTCCAATCAGAAAGCTATAGATTTTGTGTTTAATGTAATGAGGGTTTCAAATTACCTTTGAATTCACTGTAGAGGGAGTCCCCAAATCCGAATTCACTATAGACTTCAAATACTTTGTAGAAAACACTGATGTCCTTGCCCACCTTTTCATAATTCTCCAGGTCCTCTCCAAATGTTGTAACTCAAAATGCCTCAGTGTAGTTTGAGTGCCTCAATGTAGTTGTCAAGTTCTGAATTCTAATTGCAAATAATGAATCGCGCACAATACACTCCTGCCAATCATTCCCCACATCTTTTTTAAATTTTTGTCTAATATGTACTCGCATGACTAACTATTTAGTCATTTTCATTTGTGTGGCTAAATATTTTTTTACCCGATGACCAAATTAGTCATTTATTTACTCTTTTATAGCCATGTTGTAAAAAATTAGTAGAATTTAGTCATTTTTAGTTGTTGTGACTAAAAGTTTGTCACCTAGGCATTTATTTTCCAAATTCTACTAGTGAAGGCATTTCCAAAGGATATTTTTAATGCCTAAGAGATAGGCTTGGCATTGTGGACAACTTTGGAAATTATCTTTAAAAGGAAATTGCAGAATGACATCCAACTTCAGATTAAGGGGGAGTGTTGGAAAATTAATCTTTAGTCATACTTTTCTCACCTACCCCCACATATGATTTTTGCAACCTACTTGACCTGCCAGCATTTACTATGGTAGGCAATTTTGAATTTGAAATGAAGCACTATTTTTGAGCTTGCATTTCAAACAAGATAAAAAAGAATATTATTGTTGGTTTTAATAAGTTAGCTTTTTGCATAGAGAAGAAAAACCTACAGCACTAGAGGAAGAAGGGAATGTTCAACACAGAATAAGGAGACAATAACATACATAAAAGAATGTGCAAAAGTAGCAAATGAATAGCAGAAGCTATAACACTACACAGTGAGCTTCAACTTAGGTGTGAGTGTAGCACCATTGTATTGGAAAATAGTCCAAATAGTTTATGTTATATGTTGTAGTGGAAAATAGAGAAAACACTCTATGTATCTTTTGTAATTTTGTGAAATCATGAGGAATATATAAATTTGTATTTTCTATCATACATTTTGTTGTCTCTATGTAATTTTTGTGTTTTCTATTGTTTATTTTTTCCATCATTCAATAACAACACTAAGTATTTATTGCTTCACCCGTTCCAGCCAACATGGTTAACAATCAAATAAATGCCTTTGTTGCAAAAGATAGATCTCACCTGCAAATTGCAAGGATATATGCAAATTTTGGGATGTTGTTAGTAGATATGTGAAGAGCTTGTAATGGTATTTATGATATTACTTAATGATTTAAATGCAGAGAAAGGAAAGGATACCATAATGTAATGAGATTATTTTACTATAGGCACGTGAATAATTTAATAGAAGGCTATGAAGAGATTCCATTTAATGGATATTATGTTTGAAAGTTATGCACAAAAGGAATTTGTTGAAAATAATATAATAACAATAATTAGGGGTATTTTCCATAGTGTTTCAAAATGTGATATTCCTATCAGTATTCAACTATGTAGTTTTACGAGTCAAACTCATTGACCCATGTTTCATGAGTACTAAGTTCACAAGAACCCATATCTCATGATAGTGAATGGTCCACTTAGCACTCATTGCATCTAGGTGATGCTCAAAGAGGTGAAGCAAAAGGTCATGAAAATATACTTGGATAGTATAAAACTACACTAAATGACTTGTACCAAAAATGGGATGGTTGAAACAAGGTATGGATGCCCATGCTTGGCCAATAGTCTATATTTTGTAAAACCTTGGGAGGTTAGATAAATTTGGTGGCACAATGTACATCAGGTCCCATATTTTTCATGGTGTTGGTGCTAATTGTTCAACCCTTGTTTTCTCTGAAGAAATTTTTTGTATTTTTCAACTTGGCATTCTATTAGTTCTCAATGGGAAGTTAATTTGATCTATGGCACAAAAGCTATTGGAATTTGGTATTGATTTATTTATGTATTTCAATTTGAGGGGGAAGATCCTATCATGGGTCTTTTAGGGTCTCATATATCATAATGCAATTGCAATTTGTCTACTCAAATTGGTTGCCAAACAATTTTGAGAATTTATAGTTTCACAAAGGATATGAGTTTTGTGATACTAGTGATTTTCTTAGAAAAGATTAAAAATGCACATTCTAATGTAGTTGTGGATTTGTTGTGTGGATGCCACAAGTTAAAAATATTTTTATTATACACAAGGCCTAAAAGATTGACAAGTGTAAGATAACATGGTTTTGCAATAGCCACTACATGCACATGGTTTGGGTTGCAATGTGTAGCCTACATGACTTCCCAATATAAGTAACAACAAGCCTTGAATGTATTTCAATTGTATTTTCTTGGTGTTAAAATGTGGTTAATTCGTTGGTGTATCACTCAGTTGAAGGATGCCACATCAAAAGTAATTTGAGACTAGGTTACACAATATAATTTGGTTTTAGTTGTTGACCCATCTCCATACCATATGGTTCTAAAGAAATTTAATTTAGTAACTTTCAAAGAAACACAAAGATAGGACATAGAAAAAGTGGGCTAGAAAGCTTGACATATTGGTCCCTTGTGTTGGAGGTGATTCAAATGCAATGATATTTTTTAATGAATTTGTTGATGATGAAATTTTTGGTTTGATAAGTGTGGAAGCTCGGACAAAGAATAAGAATTTCTTGATAGCATGTACTCAATATGGTCATTTGAGGATCATTTTAGTTCTTTTAATTGGGATTCTTCTCCCTAAAGACATTACCTTATCTTAGTATCTCTATTTTCCTCTTGTATCTATATTGTTGATACAAGAGATAATCCAAGGGTGTCAGAAGAAGATATGGTGTTCAACTCAACAAGACCAAATGGATTGATCTTTTTTCTAAAATTCTAAATTTTTAATTTCCCTTTTGTGAAAGTGTGACTTATGTCATTTATCACAACTAAAATTAGAAAATGGACCTTGTTCCTAGAAAATTGATGAAAATTATAACCAAATAAGCTTTATTCTTTTAAAAAAAATGTATTTCAAGAAGGTATTTTGGGTAGTTAGAAGTAATTTATAAGACATTTGGGTTTGTATGTTCTCACTATGTTCTAATATTATTATTATTGATTTCTCATATGTTAAATAAATCATTCTTCTATGTAACTATAAAAACCACTAATAATTTCTATACAATTCATGTAATAAAGAACATTCTTATTTTAATCTTCGTTTGAATGTGTTGAAGTGGACTATCACTTTGTATGTTGAGGTTTGTTATCTTTATTTCATCAACATTGCACATGAAAACATGCTTTATGTTAAAAACCCCTTTGTAATTTTTCATATCCTATGAATTCCTAGTTGGTATTCATATGTTTTCTACTAGGGTTTCTAATACTCACTTTCTTTAATTTTTCCCTTTTTCATCTATTTGTACTTTTGGGTTGAGAGTACACAACAAAGCCAAAAACCCCCATCATTTGAGGGAGTTTCCCCACTTAAATGTAGATGAAGATTTCTATTCCATTATGATCTCTCCAACTATTGTAACAATTGTCACTACTCTCCAAAAAAACAAGGTCATTCTTAGAGATAAAATCATAGTGACAAATCTATTTACCAACTATTAGTAAACTCCATATTCAATTTTTTATTTATCTCACGTCTATTAACACACATTTAAATGATATTCATCTTTAGTTTTTTTCATTCTATAGTGTGCCACAACTTTAGTTTGTCCATCTGGATAGAGTTATTTATGGTAATTAGTATGGCCTTGTTCATGTTATCTGTAATTTTTTTTTGCGGTTGACAACTTGTGCAAGTGCTACTCTAAAATTTCTTTAATTTCCAAGATTGAGGGTCTTTCTTGCCAAGGCTTCTAGTTTATTTGTAGCATCTCTTTGAAGCAGCAATGGAGGGTCTTTTCAGGGCATTTATCATGTCGACGTTTCATAAGGTTAGGTGGGGCATAAATCTATTTTGATTTTTTTGTGTTCTTTTATTATTCACTGCCCTTGTGTTGAAGCATAATTGATCAATGTTCTTAATCGCCGCTGGCTTGAGTCAAACCTTTTGGCTCTTCCTCATGAATTATCTTCTTTATTTGTCTCCAACCTCATGGACTTATTGTGGTGTTCAAAGATGGTGAAATTTTTAGCAGGAATTTTTCTTCTACCCCATGTTTGTCCAATGTTTATCTTGGAAGTTGCTTTAGAGAAATATGATTTACGAGGTGGTACATTCCCGTTGGGGGGAATCGTGCACAAGATGTGTCTTTTCTCCTCTCATGCTCTTCAGACTCTACTATGTGTTTTGGTGAAAGATTTATCTACTAGTCATTTAGAAGCTTTCCATCTCTGGACAAGAGTCTTTAGGTCAATTATGGGTTATTATTTGTTGAACAGCTAGTGGGATATGTTATGTGTGATCCGCTATCTTATCAAACATGTTGAGCATGATCCTTTTTATCTACCATACTTTGCTCCTCTAGTGGACTTGGATTCTTTGAAGGAAAGTGGGGTTTGAGTGCCCACTTGGGTTTTTATTCAAATTTTGGTGTTTTGGCTTCTTGTCTACCGATTGGAGAAGTTTCTTTGGTGCATATCTTTTCTTTGGTAGTGGTGTTTGTGCGCCTTCATTTTCGTCAAGGTTGCTCTTCAGGAAAATTCTCGGCTAGGTCTCTTAGAATTTTGGTCTGGCTACACTCGGCATGTTGATCGGAGTATTCTTTAATTGGGTACCTTAGCTTGTTTGAATGGTGGTGATATCTTGTTTTGAGCAATTACTTAGTTGGTACATTTTTTTGGAAGTTTAGATTATTCTCCTAGTCCGTGGTTGATGGACTTTTTGGTGTATTGCAATTTTTTTTGTCTTTTCCCCTTTCTTGGGATTAAATGCAATTTTCATTTTTGTAACTTTTCGAGCTACAACCAAAGGTTTTCTTCCTCGTTCTTTCCTATCGGTATGCTCGCCTAAACTAGGATATGTAAATTTTATATAAATATCAATAAAATATAGTGGCTCCACCAATTTTATTGAAAAAAACTTTAGTTTGTCCATCTAGCCCTCAATCAGATGAAAGCAATGATTTCTTGAAATCAATTATGATTTTGGTGGTAAGTGATTATTCCCTTATGTCTCATTCTATAATTGATTTTTTATATATTATTGTAGACATGGAAAATATACCAATTGACATTGTGCATCTGATTCCAATTACTAATACCATTTCATCCTAAATTATCCCTCGGTCTAACCATTTAATCAAATTTCCTTATTTGATTAAATTCATCAATTTCATTCCCTTAATTAAATAAATCATTTTATCTAATTAAGTCTCTATTTTTAATTAAATCAATCAATCTGATCTAATTATCCCCATTTAATTAAATAGTCAATTTTATTTAACTAAATCTCTAAAGTCTGCCTATTAAATAAAATAAATTAAAACCTTATTTGGTTTAATCTAACATCATCTCTTTTAATTAAATAAATCAAAATCTTTATGTAATTAATCCTTTATCGCATTCTTCTCATATTTGATTTAAATAAATCCACAAATTTAAGTCAAATAGGTCACATCACTTAATCTCTTCATTAAATTAATTAACCTTGATTAATTTAATCTCTTTTTATGTCCCATCCTCTAGTTTTTCCCACTTGCACATAAAAATAGATTTAATTGATTTATTAAATCTCTATTTTCCTCAACAAGGTATCTTTTAAGGAATATTCCCCAAATTTGAATTCAAAACTCCAAGTTGACATGTACATCAAATAAGGCATTTACTCTCTCTTACATGTCCTTTGCCTTGAGCCAAGTGGCATTCAATGCATTTTCCCTTCCCTCTTGTAAGTCATTTCAAAAAAATTCAAAATTCAAAAATAGGCATTTATTGGCACAATCCTCAAAACTTGTACATCCTCCATCCACTCATAGATTGACAAGTGGCATCTTACCATTGGATGAATGTTAGTCCCACATTTCTTAAATTTGGACATTCATCCATCAATCTCATCTATAAAAAAGAGGCTTCATTCCTCATTTGATCATCCACAAATTATGCAAAGTTACCATGCTCAAATATCTATCAAATTTCATTCATCACCACTGAATCTTAGCTAGGTTATGCAAGATTTTAGTTTGGAGCATTCACCATCCTTCATCAAAGTGGATCAATTATCATTAATATATCAAGCTTGCATCATAGGATTTGGGAAAGGGCCAATTTCCACATCAAATTCGCACCAATTCCCCCATGGGATCATGAGTTTGCTAATTTAAATTAGGATTCAATCTATTTTGTTGTTTTCATTGTGTTTTTCATTATTTCTTTTCCTAATTTGAACTTGGTAAATGGATTTCATGGGGAATCCTTGTTCTTACTTGCAATCTCTAATCTAATGAGTTTATTCTTTTTGTTTTGCAGGCATTACGATTGGGGTTTGCACAATTATTATGTATAATTAATATTGTATTAGGTGGTGCTTCGGAAAAGCTTAGAAATAATGCCAATTTGGCAGAATCAAAAGAAATGATCATTGCTTGCACTCTAATTACTCAATAGGAAAAGGATCATGAACTCTCCCCTTCCCCTTGAGGGAAGTGATTACATTATGATTTTTTGTCTTCCTACAAGGTAGATTTGTACAAATAATTTTGTATTACATATATGTGACATTATATGTATATATGACTATTTTTAAAGCCTATATGGATTTCTTGTACATCCATTATACCTTTACCAACATATAAAATTCAATTCCTATATGGAATTTTACTTAATACAAATCTATATATCATTTTTTGAAACTTCTTTTGTTGAAAATGACAACAACAAGATACAATTAGGCTATTTGTATTTCTTCATAGCTTGACATAGAGTAATGGCAATACAAAAATATCCAATTCACAAAAATAAATATGTTGGATGTTTATAGACCACTCAAAATCATCCATATAAGCATAGGCAAGGACAATGTTGATAAATTTGATACAAATTCTAGTTCAAAAAACTACATTTGTGCATATTAAATACAATCATTGTAGTCCTAAAAGACATGACAATTTGAGGCACCCTTTCAAATAGTTCACATGCCTTATCATAATTCCATATTTTTCATACATTCCTACTAGGAAATTTGTAACTAAATGATTTGATAAAATTCCCCATTCCTTTATCCTTTGATGCATGTAGATCTCCTAATCAAAAACCACTATTTTGGCATGCGTATGTAGGATGTTAGCATAAGTTATTGAATTTGTATTTACACTTGTCCTAATGGTGTTTTTAACAAACCATAAATTTTATTACATAAATTAATGATATGCATTTGTGGAATCATAGATAGGATAAGTGTTATAATTATAACAATATTATTAAGAATAAATTAGTTTCAAATGTATCATTTTTACCCTTTAAAAACTATCCTATTAGTACATGGCATGAACTAATCTAAAATTCAACTCTTGTTCACTACCCTTAAAATTTCTTATTATCCACACTCAATTAGAAATTTTTAAAGGAAAAAAAAAGAAGTGACCATTAAAAAAGGTCTATAGCTCCTAATATATAAATGATATTAAGTGGTCCAATGACCTTTTTATTTGAATGTAATGTTTCTACTTATTTCCACAAGATTGAAATTTATTTAGGTCCTAGGGTACTTGGTCGATCTAGAACCCTAACCCCCATCTTCTCCATGTGCTTCCTCCATTCCTTTCTAGGTCAAGACCTTTGAGAGAAACTAATACCTTTGAACCTACTTCAAAGATCCATGTTCTGCTAAATGCCCCTCTCCCAACGTTTCTCATTTACTAGCTCCTTGCATCACTTTTATCATTGTTCCTTCTTTCATCTTAACCCTACTTCCCAATTTACTTACATTGTTTAATGATTTTTCATTTTTCTCATGTCCTTCTCCATGGTTGTCAGTTTTTTGATTTTGTTATAGCTTATAATATATAGACCATATGAAATTTTGCATTGAAGGAACATTCATAGATTTCATGAACTTCGAGAACTACTATGTCATAATCTTGAAGGGTTTTTCTCTTAGGGCTTGTAGTTGTTGGAAGAATGTCATTAATGCTATTGTTGGTAACATGAGCATGAGAAATAAGCACAAGGTATACAACATTGTGTTTGATTATTTACATTGATGTCAACATTGTATCTTGATGTGGTGTAGACCATTACAAATCATTTTGGTTGGTTCTAATAGGTTTTGTAGTGTTTGTGGAAGAAATTTTTGCAAGATGGTTTAATTTGGTGAAATTGGTTGTGATGAAAAATTGATTAACTCCATTAATTCTATGTAACATAGCATCGTACTTTTAGGTCCACACCAATGTGCAAGTGAATATTTCACTTTGTGCTTCTAACATTATTATTTTGGTTGTTAGAAGTATCTGATTCCAGAATTTCAGCATGTTTTAGCTTTTGGTTTGAGAGATCTAAGACAACAAAAGTTTGTCCTGGAAGATTACTGTTATTTCTTGTATAGTACCTTTGAGTGGGAGAGTCTGCACTTATCTACAAATAATTTTTTGGATTTGTGCTTTTGAGGATATGTTGATACTTGATAGATATAATTAGTGTGTGAATTCTAGTTGGAATTGATTTTTGAGGTTGACATGTCCAAATGTGGATACATAGTTAAACAATTTGGTATTAGGTCTTATATGATACCAACCTAATAGGTTTGAAGGTATACAAAGGTTAAATAAGTGTTGCAGTCTTATGTGGGATCTATTATAGGTCAATTCCAGCCAATTTCAAGTTATTTTGAGATTGGAATTTTGGCACAAGACATGTATGGAAAGAGTTGAAGCCGAAAAGTTATATTTTGAATGTTACATCTAATTAGGCTAACCTAATTGATGTTATGCTTGATGCAGATATATATGTTATATATTTTTCAAATTTTTGAAGAAAGTAATGAATATTAGGAATATCCTACATGAATGTGATGGGAATATTACCAAAGCAGTACAAATGTAAGTTGTGAATTTTGAGTAGAATATTAATGCAATGTGAATATAGAGGAAAGCAGAGTGTTAGATATAAATTAGATGAAGTGTGTAAAGTCAATTTATTGAGCTTTATTAGAACTGTATTTCATGCATATGATAGATGTAATTTTAATAATTCAAACTAGGTTGTGAGCCACAATCTCTCTTCTATATTTTTATATATGGGAAGTGAGTCCACTTGGATAGTGAGTCCACCTATAGTGAGCACTTCTATAAATATACTATAACCAATTATAATATATTGTAAGCTAATCCTCACTGTGGTTTTTCCCATTTTTGGTTTTCCACATAAAAATCTTGGTGTTCATGTATTATGTGATGTTGATGTTTGATGCTTTCTTTCATTACTAAAATTGAATCTTCTAAGTGGTTTGGATATTTAAATGTTTGAATTGGTTTAAAAGAATATTGAATCACCCCCCTCTAAGTATTCCAAGTGTTGAAAAATTGGAATTAGAGATCAATTCCTTGGAAGGAGCTTAACTACTTGGGGAAGATCTTGGAGGTTGAACACAAGGCTAATACAAAACTTCCTACTCCTCTAGAAGAGATTCAAACTATAGGAATCATAGAAGAATATTGTATGCTTGAAAAAGATGTAGAACTCAAAGTTTCCCTTGAATATCTGGAGAGAATTGAAGGTGAAAATAGAGATCTAAAATAAAATTTAAAATAAGCATATGTATGCATCAAAAAATTGAGAGAACAAATCAGGAAGTTTAGAGAAAGACATATTGAAGTTAGTGAACAATTGAAGCAAGCAAATGAAACTATCATTGGTTTGAAAGTGCAAGTTGAAGAAAATAAAATCATTGAGGAATGTCTATATGCAATGGTGAAAGGAAAATCAGAGGAATGTACAAGACTTGAACAAGAAGTTGTGAATTTGAGATCAAATCTAGAGAAATCGAGTCATGAAAAATTCAAGATGAGTGTTATGAAGCTTAATTAGATGATTGAAAATGAGAAAGGTTCTAAAGATAAAGGTAGATTAGGGTTTGAGATAGGAGAAATTTCAAAATTAGATTAGCCATAAAATACTTAAAAGAAGATTGAAAATAAGAAGAATAATGGTGAGCAGATCCAAAATCAAAGAAATCAAGCTATAAGACCTCCAGTTAGATAACAAAATGCATAAAGTTACCCATGTTTTAATGGTTTTTTCTATTCCTACAATAAATTTGGACATAAGTAAATGGAATGTCTAAGAAAAATGAATCAAAATGTTCCATCCTTTTCTGGTCAATGTTTTACATGAAAGGAATTTGTTCATGGAGCTAGTGAGTGTAGAAGTCAATTGATGTATGGCTATAACAATGGTAGAATGATTTAATATTTTAAACGATACTATTATATATGCTATGGATTTGGGCATAAAGGTAATCAATTCATATCTAGAATGAATGGAAGGAATATTGGTTAGAAGAATGTCACATGTTTCAATTGCAATAGGCCTAGATAGATTTCTAAGTTTTGTGGAAGTTAAAATATGAGGAAGGATAATCTAGTAAAGAGGAATGAACCAATAAAAAGAGGTTGATCAAATAGAAACAAAGGAGATGGAAAAGATTTGGAGAAAGAGGGAATAGAGAGAAGTCAAGGATGAATCTATACCACCATCCAGTGTAGATGTTTCCTCCAAAAACTAAGCTGAGAGCTTTGGCTTAGGGGGGCTTTAATGAACATCTTATTTCCCTAGAAAAAGAAATGGTGCTAGTGCCTTAGCATGAAGGTATATGATGAGGATTGACATGCTTGATCTATTCATGAATATTGCAAAAGAAAATATGTCAATGTGAAAGCTTGTAGAGCATCAAAAGTTGATAGTGCATATAGAAAAAGGTTTATTAGCTTTATTTTTTAAGGAATTCAACGTGAAATTAGATCAAATTCCAAGGGTTATAAGTGATTTCACTTAGGAAAATTCATTCATAATGAACATTTAGAAGGAGCAGAGTAGTGAAGAAGTGATTTTAAGTGATCAAGGTGATTCGAGATTCAATGCATTGAAACCCTAGTTCAAAAAATAGAAGAAAAGGTATTGATAATCTCAAGCATTATAGTAGTGTTCATAATTTTTTTTTTAAATAAATTTGAATTCATAGCTACACCAAGGGTTATTGAGGTTATTGAGAAGCCACAACCCAAATTCAAGAAATTCCCTACAAAATCTATTAACGATGACCTGCTAGGTGCATTTTCTGATTTTCCATATGGGGTTTTTCCAATTGAGAATATAAGGATTTACACTCATGGAAAGGTGGAAGAATTTGATCACACTAAGCTAAAAGATCTATGGATGAAGGAATTGACTGGAGATAACCTTTCCGTGTAACCATATTATCAAAACCTAGTTGTGAAGAAATTGGATGTATGACAATGGTTTCCAGTATTTTGTTTGGATAGCAAGTGGTTTAGAATAGTATTAAGTAGAATCCATGACAATTTTTTTGGATCAACATGCCTAACATGAAAATAAAAGAGGTGATTAGAGAGGTTACAGGTCTATGCTCCACCGGACCTATTCCTATACTAAAATTGATTAAGAATGAAGTGGTAATGGAACTCATAGGTGCAACATATGTTATGAGGGATTTAGTAGTAAATCCCATAAAAATGCAGCTATGAGGTATGTATCAATGTTAATTGGCTACAAAATCTATTTCAAGTTAATAGAGATAGTTATGTGTTTTCCATCACAATTAATGTGGCATATGAGACGATTGAAAAAGGTGTTGAATAAGACCTTTGTGAGTTTCCAAGGCAACAACTGATGGAGAATCTAAAGAAAACAAAAGAAAAGAAATATGCATTCAAGTATGGTACTTTAGTTATGTTCTTACTATTTTTTTTCTAAAAGAACTCCTTGGAACCAAAGAAGTGAAATGGTTACAAGAAAGACAAGTTGCTCACCAGATAAAATATTTCATGAGTAGTCTTGTTGATGGGAATACACAAGATGAGGCACTTGTTACCTTCTTTGTTGTTTTTTAGAAGATAATACATGTGAGAGAGAAAATTCCAAGGAAAATGATAGAGAAATATAAAAATGATATCATATTTTTGATAAGAACTGATGAATGCATTATGGAGGCAATTGTACCAAGGAGTGTGTGGATCCCTACATTGAGATGTGAGGCTAATGAAGAGAAAATTGATGGCTTAGCTAACATTTTGGTGAAAAGTGCAAAGGATACAACTAAGGAAAGGTATGGCATTTGATGAAGAAAATTCCATGGAGGTGCACATGGAGCAGAAGAAACCAATAATTCAAAAAAGGTTAGAAATATGGTTGGTGATATTGTAGAGGAAATGGGTATCTCAAAGGAACAAATGTAGTATGAAAGAGAAAAAACAAGGGAGAATCTAGTGTTGTAGGAGGATTTGGTGGAACAAGAAGATCTAGTAGGATAGCTACCACTCCTTTTATTCAAAAGTCCTCTAGGACTAGACAACATATGGAGAGAAGAGAAAAATAATTGTTAGTCCTCTAGTGAAGTAGAAATCCTCTCTAATTGTACACTTGAGAAGGCTAGAGAAGAATAAGGCTACTCTGGTAACACCACCTACCACCCCTACAAAGAAAAGGGAAAAGGAAAAGGAAATGAGAGAAAGTTTTACAAGTGTAAATAAAGAAGAAGAAGAATAAGAAGAAGTGGAATAAGTACCCCCATTGGTTTCCAAAAAGAAGAGTGAAGCTTCACAAGGTGAAGCAAGTGCTAAAAGGAGAAGATTTAACATTATTGATACAAATATTGAAGAGGAGATTGAGAAAGAGAAAGAAGAATTTGTGATACATATGACGGAGAAGAAGAAAGAAACCGCAAGAAAAGGGTGTCCGAAAAAGAAGGGCAAAGTAGAAACAAAGAAGGCTCCAGATGAAGTGAAGAAGAAATAGGTAAGACCTCGTAGTCCTATAAATATTGAGGCACTGGTAAATGGGATAATTCAACATGATATTCTTGGATAAACTAGAGATTTGTACAATGAGGTTAATTATACTGATAAGGCCACAATAGTAGAGGCCATTGTAAAAATTGTATCATAATGCTTGAGGTGGACATGAGGAACATACAAAAGAAGTTACCTACAAATCTTTGAGATGTTTTGGTCAAGAGAAGACAAGAGGCTATTGAAGAATATGCCAAGATGAAGGATTTTTCTCTTGAAGTGATTAGTGCTCCCCTGTCTACAACAAATAAGGCCACATTGACCAACTATACACAAAAGAGATAAGAAAAAAACAAAGGGTAACAATTTTGATGAGCAGTGACAAGGGTGATCATGAGAGACTCCCAAAGGAGAATTTTGACAAGGTTACAAACCTATCACAGAGGCTAGGGATGACCCCAAAGCACAAGGATCCCACTTTGAAAGTTGAAGAAGAAGAGAACATTGATGCTCAACATGAGCATATTCAAGACAACACCCCTCCGAAAATAGAAGCGATGACAAAGGAAGATGAAGAAACAAAGAAAAATGTTGAAGGATAAATATATATTGGTGAGGAAGCAATAAAGAAAGATACACCCACTGCTTATCCAGTACTTGAAGTAAATGTTACTCCTCTGGTTAACACAGAGAACCTTGCAGAGGAAGAGAATAAGGATAATGGTGAAGAAAATACATATGAAAATAAGGAAGAAGAGCAAGACAAGGAAGATGAAGATAAGGAGGACACATCTGAAGATACAAAAATAGAAGAGGAATATCCAATAAACTCTTAAAAGAATAGGGAAGATGACTTAAAGGGAAAATCTATGGAAATTACAATGTCTTCTATTGAATCCTCTAGCTCCTCTAGAGATTCCTTGAAGAATATACTCAACATTCATCTTAATTTCCAACCTGTTATGTCATCACAATTATTACAACTGTTGGATAAGATTTCCCCACTCCAAAAGATAAAATTAGGAAACGTATTCCATGCATCTTCCTATAAGGAGATCATATAAATACACCAAAAGAGTGGAGAGTTAATGGAGGAAGAAGTCAAAGCATTATAGGAATCTATATTTGGAGCAAACATAGGTGAATAAATTAACTGGTGAGGACTTAACCCTAAAGCCAAAATACAAAAACCTAGCTAAGAAGAAACTAGGTGTATGGCAGTGGTTCCCAAAATTCTTGTATGATAAAAAGTGGATTAGAAGGGCCTTGTGTAGAATTCATGATCAGTTCGTTTGGACTGATATGTCATAATTATCACTAAGGAGGTGATAAAAGAGGTCACTGATTTATGCTCCACTCGACCAATTCCAATTTCTTAAAATCTATTAAAAACAAATATGTAATGGAGAAAACAAGTGCAACATTTGATTAGAGAGCTCTTGTTGTGAATCTTATAAAAAACTATGATGTTAGGTATGTTATAATGGTAATTGGTTACAATATTTACTACACCAACAAAGATATCTCTATTTATATCACCACAATTCATGTGGCACATGACATGGTAGAAAATGGTGTAGATTATGACTTGTGTTATTTTCTTAGGAAACAACTAATGGAAAATTTAAAGGATATCAAAATGAAGAAATGTGTATTTAAATATGAACACTTGTTGTGTGCTTACTTTTATACTTTTTAAAGGAGGTTCCTATAATTGGAGAGGTGAATTGGGTAACTGGAAGTTCTATGGCTCTCAAATTGAAAATTACATGAGGAGCCTTGGAGACACCAATGCACAGGATGATGGCCTTACTACTTTCTTCACAATATTTCAAAGAAGAATGCATGAAAGAGAGAGGATTCCTAGGTAAATTATGGAAAAGTACAAAAGTGATATTGCATTCCTAGTTTCCCTAGATTATTGCATCATGGAGTTAGTGGAGCGAATATTAGTTTGAGTTCTATAATTGGGTTATGAGGTGACAAAGGATGATCTTAATGGATATGCAGTTCTTTTACTAAAGATTTTGAAGGATGAGATAAAGCCTACGGGAATTTTGAAGAAAAATCCATGGAAGTTCATATGAAGTAGAAAGAAAAAAAATCAAGAAGAACATTGATGCCATGGTTGAAATATATGCACAAGAACATGGCATTTCAAAGGAAAAAGGTGAAATATGCTAGAGAAAGAGCAAGAGTAGA
>VDFB02041504.1:0-14240 GCA_007258455.2 Sequoia sempervirens
TTAGGGAATATTTATTTTTCCTACACACATTATTAATATTGCTTAGGTTATATTAGAATGGTTAGGATGAGGACATGTTGCATAATCCATCAATAACATGTGTCACTCACACCCACCTTTGGGTAGTTGAGTCTCACACCTTTTGGATTCTTATGCGACCTCTCATAACCATTTCTTGTCTTTCACTAAGTAGGCATAACAATGTAATATATAATTTACCAAGTAGATAAAAATCCCACCTATTAAGGGAATTTGGGAGTTATTACTCCTCTTGGAATTATCTGCAATTATTTTTCTATATATACAACACTCATCCCTCCCCTTGACTAGTAATATGGAATGCTAGTTGAGTGCTAAGGGAGTGTTGAGTTTATTCATCTCTAGATCTCTTTTCTTACTTTCCTTCAATCATTTTGATCTTGGGTGATTTCACAATCAAATATAACATGGTATTAGATTTGGCTATGAGTTATGGGTTAGCATTTTTTTCAATCCATTTTTGAAAGCAAAGTATCCTCTTCTCTTGCATCCCATGATGACCTAGAGAATCAGAAATGTTTGATAGAGATATTAGTTTTTTGGGGGATTTCTTTCTATTTTATTTTATTGCAAGAATTTTGGAGCTTCATAGAGACATTTGAGTTCACCATTGAGTTCAGAGTAGCCAAGAAAGTCAAAATTGACTTTTATTTCATCCAAATTAGACATCGGATGTGAGATTTATGAAGGGTTGAAGAACATAGGTTTTTCGTGAAGATTTGGTGAGATGCTAAAAATTGGGATACTTTGAGGCAAAATGGACTATTCCATCATGTTTAGAAGGTTCAAAAACCCCTATTTCCATATAAATTTTTTCAAATTTGGAGAAAGTCATTTTTGGAGCAAATTTCTTTTGGCAGGTGAGCCAGATGACCCACCTAGACAAGGTACGAAACATTTTTCAAGGGAAAAAATCATTATTTTTAAATAAAGTATTATTATTGTTTCAAAAAATTAAATCACAATGAAAAAATATATTTTATTATAAATTCCTTTTTAAAAACAGGAGCAAAAAAATATCTTTTATTATAAATTCCTTTTTGAAAAAAAAAGCAAAAAAAATAAAATTTAAAGGGTACTAATAGGGTACCCTGTACCCCTCCCGTCCCATGTACCCATAGGTACGATCATGCACTGAACAACAAACTTAGGCTTATTCCTAAGCATATGTGCCACCCTCGTAAGTGGGGTTTGGGTGTGGCTTCAACCCACCAAAAATTTAATTCAATTCCTTTTTAGAAAAAATAAATTCATTATTAAAAATATCAAAAATTAAAAAATTTCAAAAAATTAAAACCATTCAAAAATTTTGTGCCCCAAATTCACACCTGCAACTTTCCTCGACTTTTGTATGATTTGACCCTTTTGTTGTATTTGGTGGTTTCGCTTTATTTAGCGGTATATTTGGTGGGTACCAAAATTTGATGTGAACTAAATTCATTTGGAAATTTACTAATTTATCACTCTACAACCAAAACTGGTGACCCATCTAAATTTGAAGGTTTTCAACTAAAATTGGCAGTGACGTTAGCATTACATTAGCAAAGTGGAGTTTGAAAAAAATTTAACCCTCATCGTTGAGTATTTGAGTTTGGAAGGTCAACTTTGGAGGGCTCATTCTTAGTCATACGAAGGCCTTTTTGAGTGCAATTTTTTTTTAAAATTTAGAGTAAAACTTTGCACTCTTCACAATGGTGTGATCAAATTTTCTCAAGTGATCCCTTTTTAAAAAAAATCAGTTTTCTCATCAGATCTGAAAGACAATTCTTATTTTTTGAACTTCAAATGGATGTAACTTTCGCATACGACCTCAGATCGAGGTGATTCTTTTATTGAAAGTGAAATTTTTTTGAGCACTCAAAATTGGTACCATTTTGAGGTTCTTATTCTAATATTTTATTATACTTTTTGTATTTGTGTCCATTTTTGGACATTGTAAAACTCTAGAAAATGAATCTAGAATTGTAAACATGCTAATATAAAGTCCCAAATCATTTTTTGTCGGGGGGATTCTTGTTTGAGTGAAAAAGGGAGGGTGTCTCTATTTTTTTTCCTTTCATGTATTTTCATACATTGCAACCAAAATATAAAATGGGTAAAATGGTTCCTCTCCTCACACCATGCAATTACTTTGAGTGGAAAAATGAAATGGAACTTCACTTAAGAAAGTTAAAATTGTATAGAAAAAATGGGTATTGATAAGGAACATACAACTGATGAAGAAAATCCTAAATGGTTCAACAAATGTGATGAAGCTTTTGGCACCTTATGCATGGTTGTATCTCCTAATCTATGCTTTCATATTGGTTGTTGCCACAATAATGGGTTACACTTTGTGGGACATCTTGATTTTCTCTCAAATCACATATTTTTAGAAAATTTAATGATTTAAATCTTGAAATGTTCCATTTAAAGGATTTTAATTGAAGAGGTTTTGATCAAACCCCCTTAGATCAAACCCCCTTGGATAGAACCCCACTAGTTTTAAACCATACCTATAATGGATTCTCCTCTACACACTAGTATAGAAACAACAATATATGATTAAAAAAATTACTAAAACTATATATAAATGACCAAACCTAATCACATGACCATTTGTAGTTTATTGTCAATCATTTATAACATGACCAAATTGATGACTAAACAATTTTTTGTCATTTATTGGTTGTTTTGATTGATTGATTTGGTAGTATATTTAGTCATTGATTTAGTCATTGACTATCATAATCTGGCCACTTATTTAGTCATTTTTATTCACTAAGTTTTGTCCAATGGTATTGTATTTATTCATTAATTTTAATCATCATTTTCATCAATTTGGTAGTTTGTTTAATTATTTTTGTTCACGATTTCATCAACTAGTATTATATTGATACATTGTTTATTAATTGCATAATCATTATATTTAGTCATATATTTATTCATATTTATTCAATGATTTCTATCAATTGGTAGTATATTAGTCAATTGGTAGTTTATTTAATTATTTTTGTTCACTAATTTCTCCTCTAAGGGTCTTCAGAAAGTGAGATGTACTTTTGAGGGGTTTAAAAAATAAAACATAGAAAAACATAATCAATCATTCATTTGCACATAATGAAAAAATCTATTTACTCTGAAGGGAAAAATACTAAAATTTTATTGAGAGAAACAATATTTTTACAACATATACAAGACATAAATGTGTCTTTTCTTTGAAAAATGTACTGTTACAAACTGTGTTTCTCAATATTGTGATTGAGAAAATTGAGTTACAATGCCTTTTTTTCTTATACAACTACAAAATAGATAAAAAAAAAAAACACTAAGATCCATGAACAACACATTCAAACTATTGCATAAAGCAGTGGACCAAGCTGTCTAACAACTAGTACTACATGATAAACATCAACTATGTCATTTTTTTCAAATATTTTGAGTGGCCACTGTGATATGTGGCCTACTCTTTAGATGGTGCTCCATCTAGCACAGCTTTCATAAACAAAGGGGGTATGTACACAAGATCATCATGGAAAAATAGAAACAGAAATTGGCAATAAAATTTAGAAAAATCGCTGGTTAGGAAACTTGGCGTAAAAATTTGAATAATTATCATATTTTCCAAGAATATGTAGATAAAATTTGTAGCAAATTGGGTGTGGTTCTAAAATACTAGGTTTATTTTAAAAAAAATATATTTGGTGAAAATTTGAAATTTCAATGCAGTGCTGAAGATTAAATTTGGGGCATAATTAGATTAATACGTCTGCTCACTCTAACACAATAAAATATTAATATTTTTCTATAAAGGCTACTAGATATAGAGTAGATGAATCATGTCCCTAATGTGATGCATATTTTTTTTGAATTTTTTTCCAAGTAAATAATTAATTTTGAATTTTTATTACAACTTTTAAAAATATAATAACTCATATGTCGGCCACCTTAACTTGGTCAAAACTTCATGAAATTCATTTTTCTTTTAATCCTATAGTATGCAAAATTATAGAGATGGGCATATTTGATTCAAAAATATGATAATGTTTAGAAAATATAGATATTTTCAATGAGCCTATCAATGGGGGAGCTTTAGTCATAATTCAAATAGAAAATGAATAATAATTATTTAGTAAATTCAAAGTAAAAGCATAATTTATATGACAGTTAGAGTCTCCTTTAAAACACTTTTTGTTTCATCAATTTTGGGTAAAAGAAAAGCATCGACCACATGCACCTACACATTACCCATCCTTATCACCACTTTTTAATATCGCTTGATCCACCTTTTTATACCCAATATGTTACTTGTGACCTATAAAATATTTACATTTGCATCTCTCGTTCCTGTCAATTTGACTCCATGTAAAATAGATAGTGAGTGAATTTGTCCAATGCCCACACCAACACCATCAAATGGATCCAACACCTTAACTTTATCCCCTTCTTGGAGTTTACCAGTAAATTTCTCCAAACACAAAAATATACACATTATATTGAGATATAAAACACACATTGTATTGTTTTTTACAACAATATGTAATGTCTTATGTCTTGGAACAAATTAGTTTTTGTTTGCACTTTTTTTTATTTTGTTGAATAACAAAGAATAAACTTTTTACTCTAAAAAAAAACTAACCCATTGCAAGGTACAAATAAATGCATGGCAAGACTACAATTATGCTATATTGTACGAGTACTCCAGAAAGAGAAATGGATTGGCAATGAAGTCCCCCCAACTAAGGACCATGACATCCCTAAACACAATGCACTAATGCATTGTCAAAATCTATGTATGCAACACTTTATTACAACTAAGCTCTAAGATTTCATATGTAAGTTATATTTTATCCCTTATTTCCATAATCTATGTATACTAGCTAATTATACTTCACTACTATTCTAACCATCTTCTATCAAATAGGTAATAGTTACCTGTATTTACATAATAAAACAACCATTACTTATTTAAATAGTACTTACTTGCATTTGGTTTCATAGTACTCACCTCGAGTTCAACGGGTCTACTACTATGAGTATCATGTGCATGATCATCAAGTTCATCATCATAATCACTATCAATGTCATAATTGACATGAAGTTGTACAACCTTGCAGAGAGTTATATTGATAGGGTCTTTTTCTTTTCATTTTTATTTCATATAATTTCTCTACATGTGGTTTAATCATCATGCAAAACTTAATATAAGTCAAGTAAAGAATGCAAAAGCTATAAATTTTTGTCCAAAAGAAAATTTTAAGTATGAATAATGAAAAAACATTGGGACAGATTAACTTGCAACTTAAAAAATGCAAAAGCTATAATTTTTTGTGCAAAACAAGAATGACAAACCATTGGGATAGATTAACTTACAACTTAAAAAATGAAAAATCTATAATTTTTTTTCCAAAACAACATTTTAAGCATGAAGAATGAAAAACCATTGGGACAAATAACCGATAACTATTATATTATCTCAACTTCAACACAACTATGATGGCTGTGCTACACATTCTTGTCCAGTTCATCATGATCACTATCACTATTGGAAACTTTTTTTACATCATGAAGGTGTTTTTGTTTTCCTATTACTTTGATAAAATTGATCTGCATGTGGTTTAACCATCGTGCAAAAAAATATACGAAGCATTCAATAGTCAAGTAAAGAATGCATGCTATAATTTTTACCAAAAGAACATTTTTTGGATCACTCCAATAATAAGGAAACTAGGTTGGATTCACCTATGCTCATATTTCAATAATATACATATTAAGAGGCATTTGTTGAAATTCCCCTCTATGTTTCACCCTAGCTGTCATTTTCACGGTATTATCCTCTATTTTGTTGTGAGATCTAATACTTCTTGGCATGTTGTGCATTTTTTAAAAATTGGGATTAATTGTGCTAGATTAAATATTATATTAAAATATAGTTTTTTAAAATTTAAAAGACATTGTATTAGTTAAAATAAATTCTTTTATATTATTAGAGGTCATGATAAAAATAAAATTTTAGTTGAAGTTCATAAATATCGTAATGAATTTAGCTACTGATAATAAAGAATAAAAAAATTATTCAAAACAATTAAGTAGTTATTAAATGAGACATAATTAAATGCATTTATATGCATGAGTGTTTTAGTTGGAAACAAATTTCTTTGCATGTAAGTAATAACTTTAATTGTTTACCAATTATAACTATTGCATGTCGACGCAAATAAGGAAATCAATGATAGTTTATGTTCAATTTGGAATGTTTGTAGGCATGTTTTGTAGCCACTGCATTGAGGAGAAACCAAATAGTTACCTCTACATTCTTAGAAGGAAGGGAGGCTTGGGGTGTCTCAGAATTTCCTCATAATATCTAAGCATTCATTTAATACAATTGACAAGAGGCTTTCGTATCATGATGTGTTGGTTGAAGGAAATCACATATTTAGAGATTTGCACCATTCTAAGGATCACATATAGCAGTTTGGGTCTTCCACCACCAATAGGAATAGTCCATTTCCAAGGTATGAGCATTATACCTTGTTTATATGATGAATTTCTTAATCCTTCTTGATATCTTTATTATTTCCTCCTTGCATGAAAATATCAGCCATACCTCTAGGATTTACTCTATCAAATTAATCTTTATATCTTTCTTGAGTATTGAGACTGTCTTTATCGCAACCATGGGATCATCTATTTGTTTCCCTTCTTGGTCACCTAAATCACTCCATAATGAATAAAACCCTCTAAACTACTCGTGAATTGTGAAGGAATTTCATTGCTCTGTGGAAACACTTGCTCTTTCTAATGTCAACTATATATTATAATTGAAGAAGGTCATTTTCTCCAACTGTTTGAGACCCATTTTATAGATAGCGAGTTCTTGCTAGTACAAGATTATGAATACAATCCCGAATGTATGAGATATCCATCTAAAGAGTAAAATTTGTACCATGTGAGCTTAACTAGTATTCAATCCCAATAGTCATTAGTTTCCATCTCCTAAGTTGGTCCAAGTGTGTTGAGCTTCACCATAGTCTTAGTCTTGCAGATTCTATTAACCTAATGTTACAATTTTCACTAATCTGTGTTTGTCATGTTTAACCTACGATGTTATCAGTTTAATTTATGTTGATAGGGAAATGATGTTACAACTAGTATAGTTGCATGGATGAATGCTTCGTTAATTCCCTTTTTACATGTAGTTTCTAACCTAAGAAATTTATTTAACATTGAGTACTGTATGTTCTCCTCCGTGGGTGTAGGGGTTTAATTTTACTAAGCTCCCTTAGATCGATAGCTTATACGTTTGAGTTATGACCCTCAAGGATATAATATATTAGTTGATTTTTAGTGTTATGCTCACCATCTAAACTTATACATTGGGATATAGTACATTTCAAGTGATCATGTTTAGGCAATTTCCATTGATATCAATTATTTTCTAGCTCATCAGTTATTAGAATATATTGTTTCAAACCAAGGTCGGATATTCCATCCAATGGATCTTATATATATTCCTCACATATCATTTGTTGTTCTTAATACAAGTAAATCAACACATGGTAATATGCTAGCCTAATCCACAAGTTTTCCATTTGAATCGGCTAGTCTTGAAAGTTGAAGTTTCTCCTAAGTCACCATGTAGCTTTCTCTTCCTTCTTAGACAATTTCACTGCTATAAATCACATGTGGAATTTAATCATGTGTACCACATGATTGATGTGCTTCAAATCCTTGGATCTAAAGGAAATTTCCTTAACATAAATATGCAAATGAATTCCAACATTGGCATGTAGTCAACATTAAAGTCATGGCCTAGGACATTGAAAACTACCCTTATATAAGAATTCCCTCCATCTTGTTGGCTTGTAACATTCTTGATGGTGGTGACATGAAATGGAACCATGATGCCATATATGGGTACCAAACAACATCATTTTCATTGCAACCTGAATCGTGAGCTTTCTTGAAATGGGGATATCCACCTTTTGTACCAATTCCCTTGCAACCAATCTTCTTGTTGTCTCCTCATTCTTTTTCCTTGCAAGTTCTGCTTGGGGTTTCTGACATTGCTCTTCTTTAGTCATCTCCTAATTATCAAATCGTAGGGTTGCTTGGGAGATACCTAGTTCTCCTCCATTTACCTCAGCCTTGGGTTTTGTTTCACTGTCTTGTCTTCATCATCATTACAAAATGAGTTTGCAACATTAGAGTATACTTTGGAGTTAACCCCAGTTGCATTTTCGGGCCATTTATCCTTAATAGCCTCAATGTCAATGTGGAGCAATTGTATTTTGTATTGCAGATTCTTCTAAACATATATATTCACTAGCAGTTGGAGGTTTATCACATTTTGTAGGATCCTAACCTTGGTTGCCGTTAGAAGAGTATTTAATTGCAAGTAAATAGTTTCTTATTTTCTCTCATAATCACCGAATGCTTAATTTTCTCTATGTTCGCATATCCTTATTTTACTAGGTTAAGAGAAGGCCATAGCTATAGTTCCTTAACCTGATTCTTTGCAAGAAAAAACATGGCCTTGGCAACTATAGAAATCTATGAGCTAAAGGATAAACCTTAGAAAATTATGAAGGAATTACAAAAATAAATTTAATCTATATTATTCAAACAAGTAGGAGTTGTTAAATTTTGGTTCCTCACTAATATTGGCCACTTTTTAGTTCTTTCTTTCAGAGTATAGCTTTGCATGGTAACTAATTGATAAATGTGAATATTATTATTATATTATAAATATATATATGTATGTATGTATACTTTCTATGTTTATCATGTGAGAAACATGCATATTGTCTTATTTAAATGAAACATCAGTATGAATATATAGAAAATAAATAATGAAAGAAAGATGACATACTTATTATGATTAATGATTGTTTGATTCTATTACCATTGTTTTGAGTTGCTTTTTTGAAGTGATATGAAAGTTCATAAATTTGGAGAATGAATTGTGGGATTCTCTTTAAATGTTTGAGTTATTTGTGATAGAATTTCTAGGAGTCTTCCATAAGCTAAAAGAATTCCCTTCTTGATGGAATTGTTGGTAAACCTTAGTGTTGGTTGGTTTTATAGTGATTGTGGTTATGATGGTTATTAGCCTTGCACTGTATGTTTGACTATGTGGTTGGAACCTTTGAAAACTTGTGAGTAGGAAGGGTTATGCCTCGCCTTGTTGTTATGTTAATGAATTCTTGTGAATGTGCAAAGTTGTTTTATCTTGATTCGATTTGAGTCTCTCCCTTGTTGTCGGTGGGGAGTGGCTCTCAATGAGGGCCCCAACACCCAAAGTGGTGCTTGGGTAACCCATGTGGGAGTTTGTAATTAGTGATAACCTACAAAATGAATTAGGAGGTTGGGTAGTAATAACACTAATCAAGATAAGGTAGTGCCTCACTCATGGCTCAAATGCTCGTATAGGCTTGAGATGAGTTGAGAAGGTCTGGAATGGAAAGATCAATTGTCTGGTCCGATTGGAAGGTATGTTGGTCCCACATAGTTTGTATGGGGGTTGTTGGCTGAATTTTTTGCACACCGCCCACGGAGGTGAGGACCCTCTTTTTTCTTTTGCATCTCTGCCTCTTGGCTTGGTCAAATTTTGGTTTGCTCTTCTTGGGAGGTTATTTTGGGATTAATTCTAGATTGGGTTTGATGAGGACAATATTTTGAGGCTCTAGGGGAAATTCAACTATCTTGGAATTTGAAAATGGGGATTTTGAAGTGAATTTTCAATGTTATATGTAAATCATTTTTGCACCCATGGATAGAGAACGAAAAATTAGGTAGGGTTGCTTTTTGAATTTTTTGAAAATTCATTCTAGAAAAAAAGTTATGAGGTTTAGGGGATTTCGACCCTGTAGGGAATTCGGGAATTTCTGTCCCCGATGGAAAATCCCGAAATTTCCATTTTTGGAAAATTCCAAGCACCCCTCAAAAACCACAATTTTTCAAAAATAGAAAAAAAATCAATTTTTTTCAAAAACAATTTTTTTCCCAAAATGGAAATTTTCGAAATGCAATTTTTTTGTAAAAATGGAAATTTTTTTCTTCAAATTTTAAAATGTTCCTGAAAATGAAATTCTTGAGATGGAGAAAAAAAATTGAAAATAAAAAATTTCCCAAAATGGAAAAATTTCTTAAAATGGAAAGTTTCCATAAAAATGTTTAATTTGGATTGGATTTTTAACATGTGAGCTACTGATGATGATATTTGTTTTTCAAGATTAAATAAATAAAAAGGGGAACATGCATATGGATTCGTGCCAAAATGGAAATATGGAAGAGTTCAATTCAAATTTTAAAAGTGGGGCTTGCATATGAATCTGTGTCCAAACTATCTAACAGCTGGAAGGAGTTTCTGGAAGACATGTAAAGTTGATTTCATCATCCAATCAGAATTTTCATTAATGACAAGCTGGCATAATATTGTTTTCTCATTGTTCCATGATGTAACTGCTTTTATGCAATTGGATGATGATGTACCATGAGCTCCCAAATTAATTGTAATAGCTTGATGCTTCTAGAAGTGCAATTGCAACCATTGGATGAATTAAATCCTGGCCATTGATTCAAAATGTAATTTTCTATAAAAGGCCAGTGCCTTCTCATTTGTAAAAGGGGGGTTAGATTTAGGGGTTAGAATAGCTGATTAGAGGTTGTAAAAGCCAAAATAGCCAAGTTAGGAGAAGTTAGTAGTTGTAGGAGAGGAGAGACTTGAAATTGTTATGTAATACTAGAGAAGTAATGCAACTAAGTTGTTGATTTGGAAAACTTTGTATTTATCTTTGACAGTTTATGGTTTCTTGTTCTTAATTCTCAATGTTAGATGTTAGATTTCAGTTCTTTTGCAATGATGGTAAAATGTTAATGATGTTAATCGATTTCCGGTCCATAATTTTAGCAATTTTCTGATTGTAAGTTGTTGTGTAAAGTTAGCCTAGGCCTAAATATTGTGTGCTAAGTTCAATTGCGGGTATTAATTCATTTCAATTATAAAATAAGGTTGATTTTTGTAAATGCTCCATGATCTGAAAATCTTGATTTCCTTAGAAGATTGTGTAGTAGTTTATGTGTGGGTTGTGGGCTTTTTAGTTGATCAAAGCGAGAGATTAGTTTCATTGGGATCTATCCATTTGCAACATTCATAATTGTTGTGACTAATCTTAGGTTTTAGTCTTAGAAATATCTCTAAACCCTTATCTCTTTTACTGTTTATTTTGAATATGGGTTAGTTTTAGGATTGAAAGCATCACCATATTGTTGCATTTAATGAAAGTACACTTCCAACATTGTTCATTTTGTAGGCCCTTGTGATTATCAACATTTTCACATTTATCACTGAGTTGTTTATGCATTGTCAAGACCTGACATTAGAGGCCTCGGTGTTATCTCTTGAGGCTTGCTAATAGAAATTTACCTTTCAAGAGAGATAGGATATTATATTTTGTCTGAGTTGTTGCTGTGCAGAAAGCACCATCAACATATTGGTGCTAGAAGGAGGGTTGAACGAAGGTGACATAGTTGGAAGTTGGATGAGCCTTTATGTTGAAAATCTAAGATATGATAGATCTCTAAATCTTAAAAGTACAAATTTTGAGTCAAGATGGAAAATAAGTCTTATGTTTTTCATGATGGAAATGATCTTTAGATTGATTTTCCTCAACTTTGTGAGTCTTTGAATAAGAGATTGGATCTCTGGAATAGTAAGAGTTTGCATCACTATTCATTGTCGTAGAAGTGTAGGATTCATAATACCTGTAGGCATAGTGAGTTGGAATGCTTATACTTTTTGGGTAAAATTGAGAGGATTTTGCAAAGGGGTGTTTTCATGCAGAACTTGCCTGAACCATTAGCCTCTACAGATCTAGGGTTTATTGACGCTACAGTTGAGGCATTTATGCAAATAGTTGAAGATCAGCTTGTTGGTGGTAAGTGTTTACAAGATTTCATCTCATCTAAATGGTGAAGAGTTCATAATGCAGCCCATTTGGAGTTCACTTGCAGCTCATGTGTGGATGCCATCATTAAAGTTGGAAGATACTTGGAGTGGAAAGAAAAGTTAGACAAGGAATACATCATAGAGGAGCCAACAAATTCTGGATCAAGAGATGATGTTGCAGCTGAAGTGGAGGTAGCTCTGGAAGGGACTGATTATAAGGAATGCAAATATGAGGCATCAGAGTTAATAGAGGAACATTTAAGTGAAGAGCTACCTGTAAAGATCAAGGAGGATGTTCCTACAGAAGTTAGTCAGATTCCTAAAAATACAGTGGAGGATGAGTTGCAAGAGAAAGGAGTTACCATACAAGCTTCTCCCTTCTAGGATGAAGATCTAATACAGACTAGATATAAAGAGTTTGTTTCCAGAATTAAGAAGGATTGGTCAAGCCTGAATTATGGTTTCTACCTATAGGAGTTGTTGTTACCAGCTTGGTTCAAGATACATGAGGAAGAGCATTCAGAATTCACATGCTTCCAGTGCCAGGCATCCATAAAAGAGGTAGAAGAACAAATGTAGTTGCCACAACATACGAGGGATACACAAAAAAATACATCAAACAAGTCTCTAATGGAAGAATTTCAACGAGTTGCTGATGAATGTCTTGAAGAACATGAGGAAGCACATAATGGAGGAGTCAACATTCCTGATGATTGTGATCAAGAGTTTGAACCAATGCCAATAGAGGAAGAATTCAAGGAGTTCTCTCATTTATCAAATTCTATTTTTTCTCTGTCTATTGATGAATTAAGCACTGAAAATTTACAAACTTTATGCATCAATGATGAGATAGCTAATGTGGTTCATATTGATACGCAGGAAAACTTGAATGATGTTGGAGAAAGTAATGTTGTAGTCATTATTGATGAGCTAGATCGCACTTTTGTAGGTGAAAATTTGCTTGAAGATCAGTTTGTGATGCCTTCTGATGAACATCCTGTTGAGAAATTTGTTGTACAGGACAATGCTTTTGCACGTTCATTTTTGATACCTCATGAAGAAATTCCAACAGGTGAAAAGTTCCATATTGATAATTTTGGACTTGTTCATTCTAAATTTCACTTTGCACTACATAGTGATGCCTCCAATTCTGTTTTGCATGCTTCCAACATGAGGGGATTGTTGTACCATCAGTGGAGACCTCCTGACGACATAGATATCAACTATTCACAATTGAAGAATGATGAATACCACATTCAGTCTACAACAATACAACATCAGGTTGTTTCTTTCCTTACTAATTTTTTTGATGCTTATCAATTTGATTATGGAGGTCTAGGAAAGACAAATTGCATATGGATTGATCATGGTTTCAATGAGTTGCCTTAGTTGCTAATTATTCCTATTGATGAGGTTGAGTTTGAATGTTGCATTATTGAGCCTTATTTTGCTGAACATAAAGATGAATTTTCATTCTTGGGGACTATTACCATCACCTTGTTGCTTGTCCATGCATTGATGAATCGTATGGGGGCAGGTCTCAGTTCACCCTGTCTGATAATGAGTTGTTATGAGTCTCCTTGTATATAGTTTGATTTGAATAAATGCAACTTGCCTTTCTTTCGTTTGCTTTTGTCTACTTTTTTCTTCTTCTTTAGGATATGTTGCTTTAGGATTAGTTTGCTTTGCTTAGTTTAGATGGATTTTGGTTTGCTTATGTTTTGGTTAGTTTAGGTTTGCTTTGGGTTTCGGTTTGGTTGTTGCTTTGCTTCTCCGGCTTGGGATTTTCTATTTTCTGGTTGGGGAAGTGTCTTTCTTGCACAATAATTATTCATTATCTGGGACTGTTCTGATTATTTCATTGATGGACTTTAATCATATGTCTTGAATGGATGGTCGAGGTCTTTTGTTATCGTTAAGCAGTCATAATGTTTGATTTAAAGAGGATGGGTCATTGGTTTGATTTGAACCTAAAGTATTATGAAATCTTATATCTTTCATACATCTTAAGAATCCTGAGGTTGCTGTGGGATCTTTGTGAGGCCATGTTAGGTGAAAAATCCTATTTCTGCTTTAGCACCACTGTGATTCTCAGCCCCGAGTGTGAACTTCATTGTTCATAGGTTGAAATGAAAAGTAACACATAAAGAATATCAAAAGAAAGAGAAGTGAAATCTTGAAAATCAAAGAATGAATTCAACCGCTTATTAGGGAGTATCAAATATCTCTATGAGGCTATGGATGCTTGGTTGGTAGTAAAAGCTATGTTAGG